>APFE031142147.1:0-23377 GCA_000404065.3 Pinus taeda | reverse complement strand
CTGATACTAAATAGTCATAATTAATAGTTAATACAAATTATGAATTATCTACCACTTAAATATTATTAATTTAGTAGATTAATAATTATTATACTTGAATATTAATTATAAATGCCCTGAGTTTGATTAAAAAGGAAATACTTACTGAGGTGGGAAGCATTGGAGGTCATAATTTCTCTGATTAAGGGAAACCAGCTACTACAGATCTCGATGCCATTGTCCCTGTTGAGATTATGTGGATGTTTCATAATCTCAAGAGCCTCTCTAATTTTTCGGCTATGATGATGTTCTTCTCTTGCGACAATTGAGGCGTTTTCCACACAGAGATGGTGCCTAGTTTTAGAGGAGTGCTCTGCCAGGGCTGAGAAAGAAGGACATAATCACTCAGTTCTCGGCTCCCAGAACTATTAGACATAGTATGAGGTCTGTCAAGGATAATATTGATAGAAACCAACTTAAAGGAGTTTATAAAATAGATTGCTCATGTGGGAAAAGTTACATTGGTGAAATAGGTCGTTCCTTGCAAACTAGACTGAAAGAACATGTAATAGATATTAGGAATGATAGATCTCGTACCTCAGCCCTGGCAGAGCACTCCTCTAAAACTAGGCACCATCTCTGTGTGGAAAACGCCTCAATTGTCGCAAGAGAAGAACATTATCATAGGTGAAAAATTAGAGAGGCTCTTGAGATTATCAAACATCCGCATAATCTCAATAGGCACAATGGCATCGAGATCAGTAGTAGCTAGTTTCCCTTAATCAGAGAAATTAGAACCTCCAATGCTTCCCAGGTTTGCCCTCAGTAAGTATTTCCTTTTTAATCAAACTCAGGGCATTTATAATTAATATTCAAGTATAATAATTATTAATCTACTAAATTAATAATATTTAAGTGGTAATTCATAATTTGTATTAACTATTAATTATGACTATTTAGTATCAGTAGTATTATTAATTATCATTATGAAATTACTACTTATGATTATTAAAAATTATTATTATTAATTATCACTAATATTATTATAGATTAATAACTATTTAGTATTATCATTAATTCAAAAATTAAGAATTAATCAAATAACCCGCTAAAATATTAATTAATATTCAAATTAATAAATTCTCATTAATTTTGATTAATTAAATCATATTATTAATATTTAGTAATTTATTATTTATTAAAAACTATTAACATAATTATTATAACAATTTTAATAATACTAATTTATTATTATTCTCTCTTTTAATCATTAATTATTATATAAAAAATTTAGATTATTTAATTAATTTAACACAAGAACTATTAATTATATATCAATTCAAATTATTAATATGCAAGAAGAAAGAGAAAAATTTTAATTATTAAGATAGAAAGTATTTACTAGAACCCTTTACTATTTTAAATTAATATATTACATCAGAAATTATATTATATAATTTAAAACTAAAATAAACCTAAAAAATAATAATAATAATATAATAAATAAATAAAAATAAATGATTAAATTAAATATTTTGATAATTAATTAAATTATTAAACAGCCGACTTTCATTTTTTCCATTAAATCAAAACAACTTTTCTCGTAACTATTTATATCTCCCTATCAAGCTCTTCTTCTATCAACACTCAATAGTTGTCGTAACTATTTATATCTCCCTATCAAGCTCTTCTATTTATATCTCCCTATCAAGCTCTTCTTCTATCAACACTCAATAGTTGTCGTAACTATTTATATCTCCCTATCAAGCTCTTCTTCTATCAACACTCAATAGTTGTCGTGATGATGATGATGGATCCCTGTTGGGATTTGAAACGTTGACAGAAATAATGGTTTTTAGTTTCTAATAAAGAAGATATTAACCACAGAAGTCTTAAATCCAACTTATTATTATATTAAAAATATTTAATAAAATTATATATGTTCTAAAAAAACACAATAATTATATATAAAAATATAAACCTATATATTAAATGTATTATATGTTGATAAAAATATATTAATTAATCATATTTCTTAATTTTGGTTGATGAGAGTTAACAATACATGATTTTATTAGTTGTTTTTTATTTTCTATGATTTATCTTTATTATTTTTTGTATTTTTTAATTTAGTGATGAGAATTACAATACAATTTTATTTAGTTGTTTTATTTTATATTGATGTTATCTTTATTATTTTTTTGTATTTTTTAATTTAATTAAACTATAGTTAAGCTAAGTTGCAGATACTACTATATAGCTCTTGTTTTTACATAGCTCTTGTTTTTACATGATTTACTGGATTTTTAATAAGTCTTTGAATACGTAACATATAGCTTTTGAATTAGTTTAGCATTTTTTATGATAATAAATGGCATAAGATTTCAAAAAGCAATAAATTTAAAGAATGTTTAAAAAAGCTATGTATGAATAGTTTTGATAATATATAAAAAAGGTTATTTATGAATAGATTTAATAGTTTTAATAACATATAATAAAAGAGTCCGTTGGAATAAAAGGGTAAAATTTATAAGTTGTAAACAATTCATAGTTATAACACTATTTACATATAAAATGAAGTTTTGGATAAGTTTATATAAATTTCTTTGTAACAAGATTGGTGAAATCTTTTGAAAAAATAAATTTAAAAAATAAATTTTTTAATTTTTTATAAGAATATAATTATAAGAGTTGTGGTTAATAATAAAATTACAATCACGGAGCTTTGATTGATGGTGAATGGGTGCGCTGTTAGGCACTCCTTGCGATAGACCGGTTCAAATCCCTCGTGGGTACTTAGGTTTAGTCTTAACGTAGGAAACAAATATTTAAATTTATAAGGCTAAATATTTATAATAATAATATATAAAGATATAATCGTTAGTTCAAGGAAAATTTTTAACAATAAGTTAATGATTTCAAATTTATATAGTATTTAATATTTTAAATATTATAATAGTATTCAGTATAGTTATGTTTTGAAGACAATTAAGAATAAAGTTAAAATTTAATAATAAAGTCAATGAATATTGAATATTTAAAAAGAAATATATTGTTTTTATTTCCAATTTACTGGTTAATATCAATTTCATTTAATATATTTAAAACTGCAATACCAAGTTTATGTTATAGTTCAATTTTTTTAATAATTCTAATAATTACTATTTTTCATGGCCCTTTTATTTCATGGCCTTTTTTATAAATTAAATGATTGCAATTTTTCATATATATATATATTATTAGGAGTTGCAAATGACTAGGCTAGTAAAATATTTTTATTGCTTTCTTATTTTTAATCATTTTTATTGTTTATTTATTTTCCTAATAGTTAAAATAAAAAATTATAAACAATTTATATGTCGAGGGGTTTTTTAAAACATATTGTATCCCACAGATAAGTCACTTTTGACATGACCATGTTGTTAAGGTAAACTAGTTGTTATGTTAAAAAAGTATAATCATTATTGGAATGCATGACATTATGAGAGGTTAAAATATTTTTATATTTATAATTCTATTAAATATAAGTAATTTAAAGAAATATTTTGCTCAAAAAGAGTTTTAGTGTTTTTTTTCTTTATATTTCACAACATTTACTTCCGAATTAGCATGATTTATCTTTAAATTTACAATTTACCCTTATGTCTACAGTACCTTACATTGCTCATAATCTTGTTCAATCTTCATTAGTTAACATTTACAATTTTCTCCTATGTCTACACTACCCTATATTGCTCATAATATTGTTATGTTTTCACTACCTACATTACTCATAGCACACATTGCTCATAATATTGTTATGTCTACACTACCCTACCCTACCATGCTCATAGTATTATTCAATGTGCATTAGTTAACATTTAGTTTTAGAATAACTAAATAAAAACAAACCAAAATAGGATGTCTAACAAATCTCCCTTTTAAAAAAGAATAATTTAAAAAATATAAGAACATTATTAGTGGGAATCATTTAAGAAAAAAACACATTTAATAAGATGAAGTTTTAACGAAAATGTATAAAAAAATTTAAGAAGAAATAAAATATGTAATTTTTAACTATAGCTTACAAATTATAAACCTTGTAACTTCATTTAACATGACATTAAATAATCTATTAAAAAAATTATACATTAATTTAATGTTTTTACTCTTAATTAAATTACCAAAATTATTAATCATAAAATTAGATTGTAATTATTTATTAAATGAATATTTTATAGCAAAATATAATCTTAATATTTTAATTATTATGTCGTAATTTACTCTCTAAGAATAAGTCCTTACTGTGGCACCTGTATTATTGTGAGACATTGATTTTAGTGTTAGACGATTGAAATAATGTCTACCATCAGGTTCAAAACCAGTATTGTTAGCTTAGATGCTGCGAGCCTCTTCCTCACCACATTGGTTTTCTTGGGAGGACGCCTTTGCAATATTGGTTTGGACACGCACGTCGCGAGCCTCTTCCTCACCACATTGGTTTTCTTGGGAGGAGGCCTTTGCAATATGGGTTTGGACACGCACGTCATAGAGGCTTTGCCCGTCTTGGACGCCTCTTCCATATGTGTTTAGATGCATTTATCATAGAGCTTATTCCAGTATTCGATTATAAAGCGTAGAGCTTCAAAGACGCATTCGAATGTGCGTTGTCTGTTTTTCAGAATTTTAAGAGATTGAGAAAGGTCGGTTTCTACCCAATTGCAAATGCAAATTTCACGTAGATTGTACTGACATGTGTTTTCATTTGCATTCGACTTGCCCGATTTTCATAACGAGCCCTGCAATATGGGATTGGATGTGCACGTCGTAGATGTTTTGCACGTCTTCGAGTATAAAGGGTAGAGCTTCAAAGACGTGCTCGACTGTGCGCTGTCTATTTGTCAGAATTTCAGGAGATTGTGAAAGGTTGGTTTCTACCTAATTGCAATCACAGATTTCACATAGATTATATTTACATGTGGTTTCATTCACATTCCACTTGCCCGATTTGCAGAATAGGTGTTCAACCGAAACAGTGGGTAGGTAAAAATAATATTGTTGACATTTCCATTAATATATAATTGATTTCTTCAAGTCATATGGAATTTGGCATCAGTCCAGGACTAGGATTCGCACAAGGCACAACAAGGTCTCATGAGGAAAAAATCACAGAATGAACTACCATTCACGAGCGAAATGAAGTCGATGTCAGAAACTGCCATCAATATTCCTACGAGGTTTGAAAACATCTCGAGAAAAAAGCAGGCGTGCTTGCCTGATTCTACGTCCAAGATTTGTTTTCTATTTTTTTAAAGACAACAAAAAATCTCGAAGAGTTTCCTGCTAAAGAAGAAGTTAAACATTGCAAAAGAATAACAATTTATCTTTTATAATACTCCATTTGTGACACCTCCTAGGAAATTTATGAATTCATGTTATAGATTTAATTTTATTTTTACTTCTTTTTACGAACTCTGGAACTAACTATTGTCTAAGTGAAAGACCAAATGAATGTAGTGACTCAGACATGGTTTAAGAAGAAGTTTTTAAATATTAAAAATAAGATTTTTAATATATGTAAATGAATACTTGTATAGGATTAGAACTGTACAATTTGATGTTGTATGGAGAAGAAAACCAAAACAAGAAAAAGAAAAAAAACGAGTACACAGTCAAATAACAAACTTTCATATATTTCTAGATGGAATAATCAAATAACTTGTAGAGGAAAATAAAATAATGGTTGTATATATGTAAAAATGAGATAGGGTTCAGAACTATCCATAATTGTGTTGTATTAATAGTCTTTTTCAGCAGAAAAGAAATAGCCTCAGGAAAAAAAAGCATATGGCCCGCTGGAGGTAGCTTGGGAATCATATTTAAACTTTAAATAGCATCTTGGGTAGTGAAAAGGTCTTGAGTAACCCTAACCCAAGTCCATTCATGACCAAATACATACAAGTCAGTTACTCGGTAACTGGGTAACCTAGGGGCTATGAGTACTAGTAAATATAACCGAGTTCTGGTCCAGCTAACTTGAAAAAAGAATAAAAACTCACTTGGAACACTGTACATTTAACTGAGACTAGGCTTGCACACAAAATTTCCTGAGTAATGACTCATTTTTTCATTATATAGAAAAGAACAACAGAGAGAATCAATATTTGTAAAACTAGAGAAAATAGGTGCGAGAAGGGTTAATTAGTAAAATTAAACTGGAAAAGTCTATTAAACATGTTTCCATTAATCTTGGTAGAGACAAAACATTGAATAAGACGATTCCATGTTACAGTAAAATATATAATCCATAACAGAGTTACTCTAAGTTTTTAGCATGACAAAAAAAGAAGAAACCATAGTCACCGCATACAAGATATGGAAACTTATCATCATAAACAAGCCTGTGACAGGTTGCAATAAATAACAATGTACAACTATACGACAACCCTGAGTTTCATGAGCTCAGATGAAAGCAAGAGATTGACTATGAAAAATCCATTGTTTTTATAAATACAATTCTTTATAAACTAGATATAACTGATTGTCCACAAATTCTCAAACCCATTTGAAATGGGGAAACACCAGACAGATGACGATAGGGTTTTTGCTCGGAAGGCTTCCATCCGACTTGGGTGTGGTCTGAGTGGTAATCTTAAACATATACTTCTTTTTTGGAAAACCCAAAAGAGCAAGAACGTAAACCCTCGTACCAGTCGAGAAGGGAAGAGGGAAGAAAAACCTGAAATAGGAACGAGTAGTAGATATTGGAGAAGTGAGGCATTGTAGTTGTTTCCAAAGGAGTTGTAGAATAGAAAAAACACTATCCATCAAGGAAAGAGCATGTCAAAACCCTAAAAATTGCAGGCCATCTCTTATTTTAACTAATTTAATGGAAGGGAATAACCGAGAGAACCAAAAATAATTACCTGTGCAGTGCGATGTAGCAGATAGACTATCATCAAAGCAGATAGACTACCATCAAACCCTGATGGTAAACCCTATTAGAACCCTGTAAAATAATTGCTTAGAGAAAAAGGAAAACTCGGTTCAATGGAAACGAATTCCAATTTTCCCAGTCAAAGAATGGATGCAGTTAGTTTTCCTTTAGCTTGAAGGGGTAACGACATTGCTGGAAGATGAAGAGGAGTTGCAATGTCAAGCACGCGTTAAACAATAGATTCTCTTAGATGTTTAGTCATAGAGAGAGAAAAATGGCATATGGGTTATTGCACTTGCCTTTGGGATGAAGAGATGTCTTGAAGATGCATTCTATTTGCTGGAGGAGGAGGAAGTCCTGAAGACACAGTCTAGTTGTCATCGGAGGAGAAAGTTCTAGAGCTGGAACGTCGGTGAGGAAGAACGAAATGATTACTTGTTTTGAGGTCCGAGGTAAAAGTGGTTACCATAACGAAATAAAAAAAAACTCACATCAATGGTTGAGAGCTTTATAGGTGGACGGAGGATGTAGGTCTAATTATCTTGTGATTGGCTTAATAAGTAACCATGTACCAGAAACATCAATTAACCTTAATGCGACCATGACTCTATTCATGTAATGCATTCAAGTTAATGGTTAATTAAAATAGTGACTTAGGGGTGAGCCCTAGTGCGCCTCCGACTCAGTAGTAATTTAATTCTTTTGCTATGTCCATAGTTATCACCAAGCAATCATGTAAAACTCACATCAATGGATGAGAGTTTTACAAGTGGATGGAGGATACGGGTCCAATTTTCCTGTGATTGGCTTAAGTAACCTTGTACCAGAAACATCAATTAACCCTTAATGCAATCACGATTGTATTCATGTAATTCATTTGAGTTAGTGTTGCTACAAGATGGATTAACATCAACAATCTAGAAACAGAAGAAGGAAAATCATGGAGTTGTAGAATATTGGAAAAAAATTGTTGGACTATTACTCGATCTATGAAACATATTCTCTCATAATCAAAAGTCAAGTTTAATCAATATGCAAACAAGTAGAAGCAACAACATGGGTTTGTAGGATAATCAAAAAACAATAAAAGGGTTGTTATTACTACTATAGTTTTATCATCAATTGAGACCTAACTTGGAGAATAGGTATCAGGACCTATTCTATCATGTTCAAGATCATATTCAATCAAGCTTACTAAAGCTTTCAAAAATTTGTTTATGAAATTGAAAAGCTCATGTATGAAGCTTCTTAATCTATTTTTCTTATGAATATTCTCATGAATTAATATAGATGAGAAGCTAGAACTTACTTGTAAGGGTTGAGAATACTAGTAGAGATTGAATCATTCCTTGAGATTGAAGATGTGGAGCTTGACTTGTCTTTGCATATTTCAGACACTACAAATTCTGTATGTTGTAGCATCTGAAATCTAAAACTTCGTTGTCGAAAATAAATGTAATTTAGGGGTAGTGTTTATATAATGGTTTATATTTATATTGGCATCCCATTAAAGATTCAAATAGCTCAAACCTAGAGGTGTAGAAAATGAACACAATATTTTGAGGGTTGGGGGTATAGTAATATAGATACCATTGGTTACCTTGCAGCACTTGAAATTTTCTAGGTGAGAATTATTTTCAAAAGGTGAAAGATAGGTCCCTCATTAGTCTTTATGTTCATTTTTTTTAAATTTCAACCAATTTAAGAACATTTGTACATCAACTTTCACAAGGGATTTCATTATTTGTAATGTGTTAGAGTCAACTCAGTTTAATGTAGGGCTATGTCTTGAGAAGCCTCCATGATATTGATGCTCTCAAAAGCTATAAATTGTTACAATATTCTACTTCCTTGTTCCCTTCATTAAAATCCAATTCATATTAGATGTGGACTAGATAGTTCTCCATAACGAATCTTGTAAAACTGACCTTTCACTCTCTACTTATGTTATAACTTCGTTCATCATCATGCATGTTAAATACATAATTTCAATGACTTTTATGGGATTTGTAGAAGCATAATTTCAATTACTTTTATGGGACTAGTGTGCATTTTATCACATTGAACTAGTATTCTGGGTTGACACATTCCCTTGGCCATTCTGGGGTAAGTGTTTTAGTTTATAGTTGCACATATATTTCTATGTCAATTTATTGGTCCTTGAAACTCTGATAAACTTGGGGTGAGAAAGCATAATCCCACTATGAGAAAGACTAATATTTATGCTATCTTTTATTATGTGCTTCAAAGAATAAAGTAAATTTGTGTATTCGCCAGCAACGAGAGAAATTTTATCTCAATTTTATGTAAAAGTGTGATGCATCAATGAGGACATATGTCACGTTGTGACAATAATATGTATGGTAGTTAGTTTCAAGTCCATTTATCCATCAACACAAGGTACATTAGTTAGATTTGTCATTTAAATAAATATTTCCAAGGGTCTAAACTAGGTGCAATATATTTCAAAGGTTGTGAGATCATTTTAAATGTTTTATAAACTTTTATTCTTTTGAAGAGGAGGTAGGTTGTCTCTTTGATTTATGGCATTTTCATTATCATGTTTTGTGCCTTTGCATTTCTTATTTGGCTTTCCATATTATCGGTATTAAATAATTGAGGTATGGGATCAAAGGCTCTTTTTCTCACAGTTTTTCCTCTTAAAGGGAAGCCTGCCTAACAGATATATACTAAAAATAAGTTTCTTTTGTCTATTCACAAACAAGTCTACCATTTTTAGTTAATTCAAATGCAATCTTAGGATAACTCCACCGGACCAAGTCACATTACCCGACCAATAAGAACCATGTACATGCAAAGATCAATTTGTTATCAAAGCTCAAGGAGACTTGTATTATAAATACCCAAGGACTACAATCCATCCTACTTCACACATATAAATCTCACACTATTTTGATTTGTATCTATGTTTTTCCATGTCCTTCATTCAAACCCTTTGTTCAAGTGAGTGAATTTGTTGGAAACATATCATCTTTATCTCTACTCAATTACTTGGATTAGTGTGCATTTTATCACAATGAACCCGTGTTCTCGTTGCATAGATTCCCTTAGCCATCATGGGGTAAGTGTTTTAGTTTATAGTTACACATCTATTTCTATGTCAATTTATTGGTCCTTGAAACATTGATAAACCTGGGGTCTGTGGTTCTTTGGTGTTTTGGTATTGTTTCTTCACTATAATACGGTTGCTCACTTTGGTGAAATCAATGAAGAGTGTCATTATAGTAATATTTCTTCTCTTTTTCCATTTGAAATTCGTGCTTCATACTTTTATTGTTAAATTACTTGGATTGAGATATGTTTTTTCTTGTGAGACAAAGTTCTACAAGCAAACACCACTTTATTTCTTATTATCTTCCTCATGATCCATGAAGGGTTTCAAGATGGGTAGGATTAAAATATCTCTCACATAGTTACAACAAAAGATATTTAACGATGATAATGTGCTTCTATCCTATAATTTCTTACGATTCATGTTTTAGGTTTATTGTACCATTACAAAGTTCACTAATGAAAGTATTATCCTCTCTTCCTTCTCCCCTGTAATTATTTAGGATTATAGGGTTAGGTTATTGTATCGAGAGAGTCGTGTGTTGTACATGGTGGTGATTGAGTTCATTGAATCTAGGGTCCATTGAATATGGAAATTACTGGAGACTCATGTAAACCAAGTTCAATATCAATGATATGTTGCATATGTTGAGGTCACACAAATTGATGTGCTCGATAAAGTGAGGGTGAAGGATTCATTAGCACTCATTGTGTTTATGGGTGGGTGGAATGAAAGTAGAATGCATTTCATACCGACACTAACACTAATATACCTAAACCTGAATACAAATTGAGGTGCTTTATTGGGTGATTTTAAATGATTTAAACACTTTTTTTCTGTATAGGTGATTTGAATGTACATTGCACTGAGTATGAATATTAACAAAAATCCATCTAAACCTGGTCTGATATGTATATTTGGGTTGTGAAGAATGTTCAATAATGTGTTAGATGCCCTCCTGCCTAATGTAGATAATTTACCACATATTTGTCTTCAAACTGAGGCGAAATATTACATTGGTCCATTTGATGCAATAAAAAATAATCATAAATATCAACCCCATGAGGCACCCTTTCATGAAGAGCTTACTAGGCCACCTATGCCCAATTTTTACTACACACTCAAGTATATTGTATTTGAGTTTGCAAAGAAGAAAGAAGGATTAACTTGGTCCATAAACCATCCGACACACATATTTCGCTTCTCTGCTTGGAGCTTGATGAATGTTTTAGGTGCACTCTGTGTTTACACTGTCATTTGCAAACATGAGGGGTTCCCTTTCAAGTACCCAAGGAACAATATTTTGTGGGAACATTTTATCGATGCACCTGATGCAGAATTGGTTGCAAAACATGAAATTGGGGCTACTACATATCCTTATCCAAAGACCCACGCCTTTAATTATGCTAATGGAGTTGTGTATAAATGGAAACACCTATGGGGATTACTCATAGGTAAATTTGATCTAGAACCATTACCATATGGGGGTGAAGTGTTCAATCTGGCTGAGGCGATAAAAGGAAAAGGTGTAATCTGGGATGCAATTGCCAATGAAAATATGCTCTTGGACTCAACACTTGGGAAGGAAGTTGCACATGCTTATGTTTTGAGTAATTTGTTTGATTGTATTACATTTAACATTAATATTTATTTTTCATTCAAATTGGACTATAGTTAGATCACATAACATATCACATCCTTTATCATTTATACTCTTTCTCCATAAACTCTACCAACTTATGGCGTTTCCTCCCTCTATAAAATCTGATACAAATGTTCCTACACAATTTATTGACAAAAAATTACATTACAAACTACCATATTTTAAATACGAATGTAACTTTTTAAATTAAAATCATAAAATTGTATTATAATTAATCTATTAAAATAAATGTTTATATGAAAAATAATCTTAATAATTAAATGATACACAATTTATTGACAGAAAGTTACATTACAAAATACGAGTGCTTATTTATATAGAATCCAGTGGAATATCCATGATTTTTTTAACAGATAGTTTTAATTTTGTAAAATATATTCCAGTAAAGTTTCAAACAAAACATTATATTTTATGTATTTTACATTTTTTAATTTCCTGAGATGAAAAAATGCATAGTCTATTTAATTTTAATTTTTAACCTTTTCGAGGTATATTTTATGTTTTCTTCGCCCATTACATTTTATCTAAACGTGCGTACACCTTCGAGAGACTATTGCTTGTTGCTTTATCTATTTAGGTGATTCATAAAGACGTAATCTTAATAAAAAATTGGGCTGATAAAAACATGAATCTACAGTGTTAGAATTATCTATATGCGTCGGATAACTTGGCTAAACCGATTGACAGAATTATCTGTGTCGGATAACTTGGCTAAACCGATTGACAGAATTTTGTCGCTGAGAAACTGAATATAAGTAGCGGGCTAATGGGATTAAATGAGCGGGGCTGTTTACTATTAGATTTTGGCAGAACTATTAAATAATTGGTGGGCAGACAAATTAAATAATTGCTGAGCATATACAGCACCGGTTCATTTAGCAGGCATTGGCAAACCACATAAATTTGATGACCCCACTCAGACAACTATTAATCTTGTACTAGAGATTGTTGTTCACACTCTCGCCATTCTGCACACATGCGACGAAGCAATCATCTCCCAATCAAACGACCTTATTATCTGGAGGGATAACTGATCAGCACGGCCTTGTATTGTTAATGCAGGGTTTGCTCCACTCTCGCTGAGTTTTCTTTGTTCTGCAAAATAAATCGTTTACCCATCTGCCGTGGCCATGGATAAAGTTGGGCGGCACGGCCAACTGTATTGTTTTTGGAGTTATTCTGGTTTTGTTGCAAAACCCTTGAATTCGTACAATTCACATCTTTGGGGGAAATATTAATTTCTACATCTTTGGGGAAATATTAATTTCTAATGGACCCTACTCCTGCCAGTATTTAGAAGATGGAGGGTATAGTTACCACTGTGTTCCTTTGAATGGAATGATTTTCTGTTGTAATTATTGTAGTGGGCTGACATGTTAATAGATCTGAAGAAAGCTTTGATGCGGTTGGAGGTGAAGAATTGTGATAAATTCAATCAGGTCATTTTTTCTTTTATTATCAAAATTAAAGGTAACAAACTACTCGGGCCTTTGCAGTTTTAATTTGTTTTTCGTGGATGTTCCGGAACGAATTCCCTAGGGGTGAAGGGTTAGGCATGTGTGAAACGAAGACAAACAGTATGCGTGCACCATCATGTAATAATCACATCACAAGTATCACATCACAAGGATGAGATTTCTTATTGGAATACGAATCCCAGGTTTGTGTGGGTATATCTGTAGTCTACTGATACATAAAAGAGAAACAAAGTTCACTAAAATTCCCGAACTTCTAATATACTAACAGAAAATTGGGAATATTAATGAACCTTGGTTCTCTTTTATATATATGTCAGTGGACGACTATTATATCACAGGATTTTGGTATTCTTATTTTATCAATTCACAGATCTCCTCTCCGTCTTTGATTATTACATGATGGTGCAGGAATCCTGTTTGTCTTCTCTCCATACAAACAAAACCTCAGCAACAGCACAGGGATGATGGTATCGTCGCCACAACTTTTCTCGTCTATTTCAACAAGCTCTAGCCCAGCGTATCCAACTCTGTCATTGCGCAGTTTAACTTTCTGGGTATGGATGATGTATCAATTTTGTAACCCAGAGTTAGGGTAATATTGCATAAACATGTAGCTAGTTCACAATTATGGGATAGTTTTAAATACAACAAATATTTAAATGAAATGATTTATGAAATGTTTTCTGGATTTTGCTGATGGATGAAGTGTTTACTTAGAAAAAGAAAATTTCTGAATCTTAAAAAATATAAATAATTGTGGAAATCTATCAAATGATGTAAATAATTTGTAATTCATACAATTTTTTTTTAATATTATAGTGAATACATTACTTTTTAATATTTTAGTAAATACATTAGTTATATTATGATGGGTACTAAACCTAAAATACATTTCTTCTATTATATTATGATTTGTATTAAAACTAGCATTTGCATCAAAAATGTTGCAAAGGAAACACAGTAAGGCATAAATTGAGGAGCATGGCAACATAGAAATAGGCAAATTTAAATAAGATAGAAAAATGTAACAATCAACATTTGTCCTCCTTTAATATAAATTGAGGAGCATGGCAACATAGAAATAGGCAAATCTAAATAAGATAGAGAAATGTAACAATCAACATTTGTCCTCCTTTAATAAAAGATCTGTCACGATGGTGCACATGCAATCCTATACAACTTGTACCAAATTTCAGTTCAAGATTGCGTTGACAACTAAGAGCCACTTGGAAAAAATCTGTTTCTGTTTGAGTTAAAAATGTTTTCATGGTGTACACCCAGTTTGGATACCAGCTGTGTAGAAGAGCACGTTTCATTGTATTTTCCTTCATTTCGGTATAACCAGAATCACCACTAGAATTCATATGGAAAAGGAATTCAGTGTTTATCAACTCCATTAAATGCAATACACATATTAGATATAGATGCAGAGTGTCTATCATCTCATGTTGGTAGAGGCAGTAAAAATGATTTCAGTTATTGAGAAGTAAATCATTCATCTAATCCAACCTAGCAAAAAATTAGCATCCATCAACATTATGGATTGAATAAATTTATAGGTATGGATCCTCTTATATTTTGCTATTTCATGACCCTTCACAGTTTAAAAAATTGATAGCTTTTGTAAGTTGTAATCTTAGCAGCCAATCAAATTTGAAATGAATTAATACAATCAAACAGAATATGCAGCCCATGTTCTCTCCAAATACAATTTCAGGCTCAAGATTCATAACCCCAAGAAATTTGCAAGTCCAAATGAGGCTCTTTGAAAATGCTTCGATTGACTTTGTAAGTGTCGATATTCATTTGTTATTGTATTAAAAATGGTTGATTCGAACATGTCAATCCTTACTTTGGGTATCATGATGTCTCTTACATATGCAAATGGCAACTGATCCCGAGGATTGAAGATTTCTAATTCATTGAATAACGGGCAAGAAAATAGCTTCGTTGGAAGGGTGTGCTTTTTCTCAATATCAGTGCGGTATCAGGCACATCTGTAATGCCAACCACAACTCACAAAATCAAAAAATTAGTTAAAGAGAGAACCAAACTCAAAAAAAATCTTAGATGCTTTCACACTAAAACTTCACCATAATTGAGCAAAGTTGAGTTCTCATACCACTATGGTAGGGAAGGACTGAAATTGGCAACATAAACCATTACACAATAAGATTAGACAAGCAAAATTGTTGTCTAGAATTATTTCACTTTACAGATTATAGTTGGAGCCTTTATTACATCCACTGTATTCTTGAAGACTGAAATGCATCATAAGTCCTGAAATGATGCAAATATATACCTTGGAGCACTTATTTCCAACCTCCTTGCCAACATGTTCAATGGATTTGCAGAATTGACCATGACAATTGTCAGGCTTCCCATATTCTTCAAGCAACGAGATTTACTGTTCTATCCTACATGGGCCTTCAATATTCCTACCTTTTTACTCAGAATTCCAATGTCAATGGTGGAGGTTGGAGTTTGGGTGCTGATATCTTACTATACCATTGGGTTTTCCCCTGAAGCTAGCAAGTAGTATCTGCAAATCAATCATTTATCAAACTGTCTCCTTTAGTTATGGAAGCTTAATATTTTCATTGCATTTTCTCCTTTTAAAAGACATCCATCTTTCTACCCTAGCAGGTTCTTTCGACAATTTACAATTTCTTATTATCTTCCAAGTTCATCAGATGGCATCGTCCCTGTTCCGTCTTATGGCAGGAATTTTCAGGACAATGAGGCTTTATAGCTCTTCTACTTATAATCATGCTTAGAGGATTTTTTCTCCCTAGAGGTTAGCATTTTTATTTTTTTTAAATTCACGGGCATTTAATCTCTCCAAGAAATATTTAAGAATGGAATCTAGAAAATCTTGTTAAACAAGACACGCTTTACTTGTCACTATAACCACATGCTAAGCTTCTAGTTTTAAACAGTGAAGTATGAGTTTACAGTAAGATTGACAATTGATTTCTGTGCTAGAGAACATCCCGAAATGGTGGATATGGGGCTACTGGTGTTCCCCTTTGATGTATGCAGAAAATGCAATTTCAGTGAATGAGATGCTTGCTCCTAGCTGGATGATAGTAAGGCTTTAACCTTTTAATGCTTTAAGATTTCCATGAAAGATTGTGGAAAAGATGGAAATAACCTAACTTGAGTTTCCTTGAAGAATATTTTTAACTATGAAGAGTATTTCAAATCCTTTCATGAAAGTGACTAGTGTCATGCAACCGTGTTGGGCTCTCTGAGTGTAGATAATACCACAAATTTGGGTGTTTCTCCCCTGAAGAGTTGTAACATCTTTCCACAAGCATATTGGTACTGGCTAGGAGTCGCTGCTCTATTGGGATTTTCGATCCTCTTCACTATGATTTTTACTTTGGCAAAACATGAGTTGCTTCTCTAGAACAATATATGTTCTCTCTGTGTTCATTCTTTTTAAACCAAATTCTTTCATATAATGAAATAACATGGAATTTGTTTGTGCATAGCTCTTGGGAAACCTCACGCTGCCATATCCGAAGAAGAACTTGGAAAAATGCAAGCCCAAGATAATGGTACCAAGCAAGGACATAATAGAAAGCCATCGAGATCGAGAGGATCTTCTGCAAATGACAATAATGCCTGTAAGACAAATGTTAACCTAGTCTGGTTTGGAGTTTCATGAACAGATTAAGGGGAATAGATGGAGCATGAACTCCATGATTTTGAGTTATATAACAAGTACAAAAACTTTAAAACTGATACAATATCTGAGGAAGGACTGGAGTTGAAAAATGCACCTATGAGATCAATGATCCCCTTCAGGGAAAACATAATTGTTATTTTCCAAGAGTATTGGTTTTAAATTTCTCACTATATTAGAGTTGAGCTTTGGACTTTTTAAATGTTTTCTCCTTGAGAAGATCCCTAACAATCCTTTCTTTTTGGTCTCTTTAGGGTTGAAGTTTTGAGCTAGGTTGATGTACCAAGCTATATTGTTAATGGATGCTACAAGGGGACCTTGGTAGTCCCCATATCTTATGATTTGTCTTTAGTTATTTCTATGCTAATTATTATACACAACCATAATTTTTGAAGATCAGACTTCTTGATCTTTTATCATTTTAGACTCAGCTTAATAAGAATTGATTATTCAAATTTTTTTAGAAATAAATCATGAATCAATAACATAATTGATTTTTAATTACAATATAATAGGAGTGGATTGAAATACCAATCACAATATTTTATTCTAAGGAGGAAAATCACATGATGATCAAACTATACCTTTGCCTATTGTGTCCTTGGTCAAATGGAATTCAGGGTAGCTTTGCTTAGGAATTAGGGTAATTTAGTTGATTGAAAATCTAGTTTCTAAAATAGGTTTGTGTTTTTCTGTTTGTAGGAGGATTGGCCAATAGGAAATGGCAGCAGATGTTATATGCTATATTTTTTTTTGTTTCTTCCCTGATTCAACTGAAATTTCTGAGTCTGTTTTGGTAAATGTCTCCACAACCTTTCACTAGTGGATATTTTTGTGAACATGGGACTTTCAAATATATTTGAGAAGGTACATTAATTAGCGTTAGAAGACAACAATCCTAGATCTAGAAAGGTTGACTGATCTTGTTATGTACACCATCATCATGATTTAGTATAGCCTCAAAGCAAGCAAATAATCGTGTGATGGCAAACAGATATGGATTGCACAGCTATAAAGTGATTGCAACATCCAAATATGATGCACAGGTATGGCTCTGGTTGGTAACATAAATTCTTGTGGCTTATTGGAAGGTCGAAATCTTTGGATTGGAAGATGAATTTTTCATCACTCTAAAAACTATTGAGGGAAAATTTATGTGTCGAAGGAACGAATTCATCAAAGCTGGTAGCCATTTTCTGAAGGGGTCGAGTTTGCATTCTTGGAGATCAAATCCTTGGTTTGAGTTATTTGTCTCTGTACTTGGGCAAACACCAATAACAAACATCATACACATAGTTCTATATTTAACCTTTTACATTTTTAGCCTCAAAACTAATCATGACGAGTGACCCACTCATTACAACAAACTGTTTGTGTTTGAAAGGTAATATCAATGTGCTCGGAATGAATGTCCACTATTCCCGTGTGACTGGGATAGAATAGGATATGAAAAAAATGACAAGATCTTATATAGTTGTGTCATAGTTCTCTCCTTCACATTTTTCAAGCTTTGGACCAGCAATGTAAACTAACTTTAATCTGCTCATAAACATGACAAACAACAAAATAATATAGCAACCCGTGTATCATTAACATATCATCATCAAGGGCATCCCTTGAACATGTACAACTGCACATTTTCATCCATACAGTATATTCCCGAGTGACTGGGATAGAACAAGATATAAAAAAATGACAAGATCTTATATAGTTGTGTCATAGTTCTCCCCTTCGCATTTTTCAAGCTTCGGACCAGCAATGTAAACTGACTTTAAACTGCTCATAAACATGAGTATTAAACATGACAAACAACAAAATAATATAGCAACCCATGTATCATTAGCATATCATCATCAAGGGCATCCCTTGAACATGTACAACTGCACATTTTTCATCCATACAGTAACCAATCCAACATTAACTAGGTCATCTAATCGAGTCATAAGTTCTGCCAATATATGCTTTAAAAACCATCATAATGCTCATAGGGATAGAGGACAACCATTAATATGAATACTTTGCAAAACTCTAGTTGTTAGTATTAACCAAAACTCTTGCATTGCCTCAGATCAACTACAAGTACCACGTCAATGTTGAAATTTTTCTCACAGAGTTTTATGCAAATAGGCTTTGTAATTAAGAGCATGTGCCCTAAAGTTTGATGCCCACAATCCTGAACTTCAATGGTACATAGTTGAACAAAGCAAATGCAACAAACCTCAGATTCACTAGCCTGCATATTAGCACAAACAAAGATAGCCAATCAGTTGCAATGATAGTCGCTTGAAATTTGAAGAAAACAGATAACCGACTTTACACGGCTCATAAACATGACACACAACAAAATAATATAGCAACCCATGTATAATTAACATATCATCATCAAGGGCATCCCTTGAACATGTACAACTGCACATTCTTCATCCATACAGTAACCAATCCAACATTCATGGCATGCATATAATCCTTCACCACATAGATCTCATTCAGGTAGCTCAAATCAACCAATGCATGGTGAGCAAGACAAGCTCACTCACATGCTGAAATGTATCCATGCACACAACTACGCTGTCTAATCAAGTCATAAGTTCTGCCAATATGTGCTTTACAAACATAATGCTCATACCTGGGGATCTACTACAAGAAAGAAGCTACAATGGCCTTGCTTGATGTAGCTTATGTGAAGCAAATTAAGAAACAAACAATCACCTCATCCTCTCCAGCCCCTTCACAACGCTGGTACGGAAAGAATGTGAAGGTCTTATTGGCATGAAGTATAAATTCCCTTGGCATTCTTCTCTGGAGCCTCATAAGGGATTTCACCTTAGGAAGGAGTTTGGTGACTAGTTTTTTTCTTCCAAAATCATTTCCTCAGATTCATCCCTAGAACCAATCAATATTCAAATAACTATGGTGAACTCATATCTGTCAAATTGGTTTTAGTCATTGCTCTTGAAAAAGGAACTACTGGAATCCAAGTTCTCTACGACTCCTTAGTGATCCAATGGGTGAAAGTGGATTTTTTGCTAAGAAATTTCATGCTTCAATAATTATTCCACGACATCAAGCACTTACAATCGTATTTGTCTCACACTTTTGCCCATGCACACAAGTACAAATACTTTAAAACTGATACAATCCAACATTAACTAGGTCGTTTAATCAAGTCATAAGTTCTGCCAATATGTGCTTTACAAACCATCATAATGCTCATAGGGATAGAGGACAACCATTAATATGAATACTTTGCAAAACTCTAGTTGTTAGTATTAACCAAAACTCTTGCATTGCCTCAGATCAACTACAGGTACCATGTCAATGTTGAAATTTTTCTTCAGAGTTTTATGCAAATAGGTTTTGTAATTGAGAGCATATGCCCTAAAGTTTGATGCCCACAATCCTGAACTTCAATGGTACACAGTTGAACAAAGCAAATTCAACGAACCTCAGATTCACTAGCCTGCATATTGGCACAAATAAAGACAACCAATCAGTTGCAATCATAGTCGCTTGAAATTTGAAGAAAACAGATAACCGACTTTAAACTGCTCATAAACATGACACACAACAAAATATTATAGCAACCCATGTATCATTAACATATCATCATCAAGGGCATTCCTTGAACATGCAAAACTGCACATTTTTAATCCATACAGTAACCAATCGAACATTCGTGTCATGCATATAATCCTTCATCACATAGATCCCATTCCGGTAGAAAGAGAGATAGAGATATTGGAAATTTTTATTAGGTTAAAGTAACGTAACAATTAAATTAGGAAATTGTCTTGACTTATGATGATGAACTATATTGGTTTGAAATGCTTTCACAAACAAACCTTGATATAATTATCATTGAAAAAAATAAAATTTATTTTAAGAC
The DNA here is from genome assembly GCA_000404065.3 of Pinus taeda. Classification (NCBI taxonomy): domain Eukaryota; kingdom Viridiplantae; phylum Streptophyta; class Pinopsida; order Pinales; family Pinaceae; genus Pinus; species Pinus taeda. The sequence continues at coordinate 2,691 of APFE031142147.1, read as the reverse complement.
TAGGCTACTATAAATAGATACACAAATTTCTAACATGGAATTAGTGTATAATTCTATTTCACTTGCTTCTGCGTATGATGACAAAAAACTAAGGATAGACTCGAGCTTTCTTAGAATCTCTTGTAGACCTTACAGGAACTTTATTATACAGCATAGAATCTGACTTCCATCCAGCTGTGATGTCTGCCCTTCCTGTGTAACATGTCCTTTCCCATCACAACATGATGTGATTCTTTCAGCATCCACGACTTCTGTATCACCAGCAAAATTGCTTGCTATGTTTAATTCCCTGCCAAGAAAAGTCCCAGGTCTTCTATTGCTTTCGGCAGAATCTCCAATTGATGAGGCATTCAAAGCAAAGCTACCTTTTGCTTCTATCATTGAATCGTTTATTGGCTACCATAAGAGTCTACGTAATAAGTATTGGTTGTGCTCCATCACAAAAGCAGAGATTTTGCAAATTCGTAGAGGCAATAAAAACAAAACTGAGTAGGTGATAAACCTGAAGAAAACCTTGTTATGTACTGCTCAGCCAGTGAATCCGTTGGTGATGGAGATAAAAAACCAATAGAGTTGGTCTCTCCAAATTTGAAATCCAAGGGATTTCCTCCCTGAAAAGAATAAAACAAGATGTAAGCTACAGCAAAGCAAATAACCCTCACTAAGCATGGACTGTACATTCAAGGGCAATGAATAAGAGATGAGACCTTCTCCAGGAATTCCTATTCCCTCCTCCGTTCTTCACGAACAAAAAACTCCTGCCTGATTTCATGGTAATCATTTCTCTAGTGGATCAGTGAAGAGAACAACACCGTAAAAAAAAATGCTTTGGGACTATAAAAAAAGATATACAAACGAAATCACTGCTACCTAAGCTCTACTTTAGTCATGTATCTTTCTTGGTTTTATTGAAGATGTCCAGGATCAGTATGTTGAGATTTTCTGTTTAAACTAAAATAGGCAGAAATCTCTGTAGGTGACAACAATAGGAAATCTGTTGCTGGATTATCTCCAGGTTGTTGGGAGCAAATTAATGCATCCTAAATTTGATGTGAGAGCAGTTAGATTTTCTCTACTATATAATAGGCAACCATTCCGATGGTTTGCTATGAGAAGTGTGAGGATTTCATTGATGTAATCTCCAAAGTTTTGATTAATATATTCCTGATGCCTATGTTTGGTGGACGTAGCCCAGATTGGTTGGGTGAACCACGTTAATAGCTGTGTTAATTCTGCGTGTGTTTTATTTAAATTGCTGTGCCTGAATTCCAACAAATGGTATCAGAGCTGGTTGGAGGACTGGCACTGCTGGAGCACGGAGTTGGTTGCTGGCGCTGTAACGTGAAGCGCTGTTGAGCACACTGTGGGAGCACGCTGTTGACCGGTATGTACTGTGCATATTTTTTGAATTGCGTGGAACCTGAATTGGGTTGTTAAAATCACTGGGGGTGTTTTGTATTATATTGCTGAGCGTATTTAGCACCTGTGCAAGTTTGGTAATTGGCACCTGCGCGTTGTTTTTAATTCCCACTTGCGTGTTTGTCAAATCACCTGCGCGAGTTTGGTAACTGGCACCTGCGCGTTGTTTGAAAATTTCCCTGCGTTTTTTCCTTTAATACCCACTTCCCAGCGGCATAATTGTTTTGGAAGGCTACTTATAGACCATGCTACAGTTTTGTCTCTCATCGTTCAACAATAGATCAGTCAGTCAGTTTTTTAAAAAACCGCAGTGAGTGTGGAAAGAGAACTGGAATGTGTCTGATGTATTAATGTTCAGAGATTGGCCGACTGTGTGAGACAATTTACTTGTGTTGAGGAAGTGTGGGAGGCATATGGCGCCATCCATTGTCAGCGATTTTCTTTTTTTGTGATCTGCATGAGACGAGGGCTGTGTGAGCCAAGCCAGAGTCGAATGGGATATGGGGGTTGGTTTCATAATAAACCCAAGTGTCAAATCTAGAGCACGCATATCTTTGACAAATTTTGGAATGTCCATATTTATTTATTATGATCTCATGTAAAGTAATTCGCTGGAATTTGTGTTTGCCATATATGGTTATGATATATGTTTAAAAAAGTTAACGCATATGGTTATGTATGGGTGGTGGTAAACGCGCCATATATAAGTTATGGTTATTATATATGTTTAAAAAAGTTAACGCATATGGTTATGTATGGGTGGTGGTAAACGCATGGTGGAGGTAATAAGTTAAATGATGAACGTATGTGGTGGTTTTTTATGCCATTAAACAAAAAGGGAGTTATAAGGGATATTGCAGTTTCTTTTTGAAAAGGACTTAAATTTTTTTTTTAATGGCATAAGTACAAAGTCACAGGGAAATTTTTTGAGTAAAGTTTTTTAAAGGCATAGGCAGTTTTTTGTTGAGTAAAAACAAAGGCATTGGCAAAATTTTTTTGCTGGTTGGATATTGGAGATTATTGTTTTTTTGCTGATACAAGATGGCCAAAAATCAAAGTTCCCGGTTCAAAATTGAGAAATTCAATGGTAAGAATAATTTTGAGATCTGGAAGGTGAAGATGCACGATCTGCTGGTTCAACAAGGTGTGGCGCAAGCACTGTTGGGGAAAAACAAAAGACCTGCTTCCATGACGGAGGATGAATGGGATGAGATGGATGCTAGAGCTCTGAGCGGAATTCGGTTATGTCTGGCGGACGATGTTTTGTTTAAC
>APFE031142138.1:0-32467 GCA_000404065.3 Pinus taeda | reverse complement strand
TAGTTTATTTATATTTTTATTTATTTACCATACCTCTCATTTATTTATATTTTTATTAATTTACCATACCTCTTTCATAAATATGGTATTTGGGCCTTTGGCCCATAGGATTCACTTAAATAAAACCTATTCTTGAAAATGGGCGAATGGAAGGTTGTAAATCCTAATTTTAAGGGCTAAATTTACCTTTTTTACCCTCTCCCTTAAAATAAGGTGGGCTATTTGAGGTTATTTGTAAAAATGTACTATGATACAAAATATTCGCCCACTAAAAACTTAAAACCCCTTAATTTCGCCAAAGGGCGAACATTCGCCCCTAAAATTACCCCTATTTTTGTGAATTCAATGGAGTGAGTACGACTGCAAGTTGCCCTGGCCGGTGTCTGGACTTTGGAGCTTGGGGAGATTATAAATTTATAACGTTACACTGTTCACACCATATTAAATATATATAAAAAAAAATTATAATTTTTTTTTTTAACTTTTAATTTTTTTACATGCCCGTCAATACGACGTTTTTTAAAATGAATGGCAAGTTGAGCATGACATGGAGGTTTTATATTAAAACGTATTTTACGGGTAAAAATGCAAAATACGGGCATACAGGCGTCAAATTTAACCCCTGCCCATACCCTTCCGCGAGAGCTAACCAGCTTGCTATAAGGCTTGCCATAAGGCATTAAATACTCGTATGGAGGCCCCTTTACAATGCGTGCCCGTGCCCATGCCCTTCCTGTCTTTCTTTGTGCATTTCTCCGGTAGCCCCGACCCCATCGTGTCAAACATTCTCCGGTGGCGGGTGACCCACCACCTCCGAGCTGGCACCCTCCATGCTGGCGCATTTTCAAACCGATATTTCAAACCGAGAGCTCGCGCCAAAGACTCATTTTCGTTGCTCCATTTACGCTCCCGTCGCAGGTCCTCTGCAACCCTTTGGAACATACACAGCTCCTGCTCACGGTGCTCGTTCACCTCGCAGGTCCTCTGCAACCAGTGATTAGCTCTTGCTCTGAGGAACCCATCTTTCAGATTTCACTTGGAGACTTTTCGAGAAGTCACGGGATGGAAGTCCTAAGGGTGAGAAGCCTTGCCATATCAGATCTGAAGGGAAAGGTCGGTTGCCTCAAAGAGGTTCAAGTCATCTCTGGTCTCCCTACGGCCACCATCACTGAGAGGCTCGACATTCTGGATGAGGAACAACATATTCTGAGCTTCAACATCATTGGGGGAGATCACAACGCTGAGAAATTATCGATCCATTACCAATCTGCAAGAAACGGTCATAAATGGAAAACTTGGAACCAGTGCCGCATGGGAATACCAATGAGGAGACATGTTTATTCATGGACACCATTGTTAAATCCAATCTATAGTCCCTGGCTCACGTCTCCAAGCACTTGAGCGCACAGCGTTGCTCAGCGCAGGATCGAATCTCATGCCGCAATGATCAAGCTTTGTTCTTTCCCTCCTTTTTGTGTCTCTGCTTTTGTTGGCTATACAGTTTGAGAATTTGTACAAAGGCAGTACCGATTGGAACTTGCACAGGCATTCGTGATGTTTATTAATATCTGATTCTTTTGACGGATTTCAATGGCTTTTTCAAGCTTTGAGATGAATTTTCTTCAGGCATTGATGCAGTAGCAGTTTTTCTGGTGCCCGAGGCTTTGAGGCTGTGAAAGACAAAAGAGGGATGCAACTACCTCCGCTCTCTGCTCGGCAATCACCATAGTTTTATCATCACAATGTCCATATGTCATATGTAGGATTGGGCTTGCAATCTTTTCTTTCTAGACAATATTGCATGATGGGAACTTTTTTGAGTGTGATTTTCCCAAACAGACACTTCTGGGAATTTTATTGTATGGAAGTCGATCTCATGGCTACTATGTTGTGGCTGCACACTTTATCAACTCATATACAATTCCTCCAATTTTATTTTCGTTTTTCATTTCAAATGGTTCATTGTCTTTAATCAGGTATCTTAGTTTTGTGCTACAAAACTTACAGCGGTCAAATGGGTCATTGTGTTTGCTCAAGATGCATAGGCTTGTGCTAAAGAATTTCAGTGTTAAAAGGGTTTGAGATTGGATCTGAAATTTAACAGGGTGAAGGGAATTCAGATGGATCTGATTTCATTGAGACTGATCTCTGTTGTTAATTTTTTCAAATTGAAAGTATGAATATGGTTAGATCTTGAGAAATAAATTGTCTTTAAATGATTATTTAAATTTTAAAATATAGAAGAAACTAGTAAATACATAAACCCAAATTTTAAAATTTAGAAAGCACTAGTAAATGGATAGATCTAATTTTATTTTAATTTATGTAAGTACATTGTATGAATGGAATTTTGATTATGGAATTTTGTTTTCACAAAAATTAAGCATGTTAATAAATGAATAAATTTAATATATGTTTTTGTTTCTTAAATTTAATAAGAACTTTCTGTGTGAAGAATTTTTTTAGAATTGAATTGTGTAAAAGAAAAATGTTGACTGTAAATATATAAAAAGGCTGGCATAGTGATTTAGTAATTAATAGTAGTAGACATTGAATTAAATTGGATTGTTGATTTGGAGAATATTTTAAAATTGGATTATATTAATTGTTATCGGTCAGTAAAGCTGTACGGGTAGTGATGTAGTAATTATCAATGTTTAATTATGAATTTTGCAGTAAAGTTTTATGGGTAGTGATGTAGTAATTGTCAACGTTTAATTATGAATTTTGCAGTATGTTAGTCTCCGCCAATCAATTTTTATGGGTAATGATACAACGATTGTCAACGCTTAGTTTTGCAGTATGTCAGTCTTGTGATTAAGTTGAGGTAAGAAGTCATTTAGTCCCATTAAAATCAGAACACATTAATTACAATTTAACAGTTCTAAAATTCATCTCCTTCTTATTAGTTCAATGTTAAAGTATTTTTAAAATTAACCATCAAAATAAAAATGGCTGAATAAAACGAGCTGACAAAATTGACAATCAGTATAAAGAAGATGGAAAAAAAAGTTTGAGGGTTTCCTACCATCTTGTTTTTCATCGGAGGAGTAGGCAAGAAGGCCGTTGATGAAAAAATAATCGAAACAATTGTTAGTTGGATCTAACAAAACATTGGACCTATTATACCCAATCTCACCACCAAATAGTATGAATAAACTTAATAGATTCAGGATCCATAGCCGTTGTGCTTCCAAAGTACTTTGGAGGACAAGGGTAAGAAATATCAAGATATAAAATTAAAAGGAACAAATTGGAATAACATTCTGCAACGATTATTTTAATGTGATATTTTGATTGAATAACATAGTAGAAAATGATTGATCCCGACCTGGAAGGGTCACAAGAAGGGAAAAGTAAATCATATGCCAGGAAATATTACTAGATTAACAAAGATTTCATATTGTAAATTTAAGGATAAACCTCTAGCCTCCAGGAAAGAAAACTGTACATGTAGCTGTCAAGAAGTAATAGCTACCATAAAAGTACATAAAAGAAATTTCCTATCAAATACACAACATAGCATTACGAAACAACCATACATGGAAACACTAAACACTGAACATGGTTCAACCAAAAAAATTAAAGATATCTGTGGAATGGATAATTTTTATACATAATATAAAACATTATGAAACATGGCATTATGAAACAGCCATATGTGTGAACGTGATTCAACAAAAAAAATGTCAAAGAGAATTTTGATGCATAACATAAAACAAAAGTATCACGAGGCTTGAAAAAGAGAGAAGTGGGAAAAGGAATCATTAGGAGTTGGTTCTAGAGGTGACTAAACCCCACTTCTTTGTTAAGTACCATCCATCCGTGATTGTGTTTTCTAAAATGCTCTTGTATGATGGATGACAAATAGTAATTTTTGCTCCAGGGTGTTGAACCAACATCTCTTGCAACAGCCCTAAATCTAAGGGAGTTTAGTTGATTGTCTTTTTTAAAATGCCCTCTAGTATGTTGGAATCTCTTGCTTATAACCTCCACTTTTCATGGAATTTGCAAGAATTTTCTTATTTCTTTCATCTAGTTAATCAGAATAAGATCTCTATTGGATCTAAGTAATAAGGTCTCAACAATCAATTTTATTTGAGAAGTCAGTGTGATCAATCAATGAGATCTAAGATGGAATGAGTTACATTTATTTAATGTATAAATCTATGATTCTAAATTAATAAAAAATGAGAGTGTGTGTTTAGTTTTCTCCATTTTTAAACTCTATCCTTCAGTATTCATGTTTTTGTTTTTCATGTCTTCATTTTTACATCGTATCAGTGCATATGTTGACCTCCACTACAGTGGTGGTAGCAACATTAGCAACGTTAACATCAATTTCTACTTTTATATTTTTTTTGGATGAGTAAGCATATATGGTTGGAAGTATGTCTAACTCATACAAGTCTGATGCAGATTTTTGGAGGTGATGCTTTCAGCTTATGAAGCTACAAGCTATCAATGTTGCTCAAGGAAAATGCATCATGGAGCATTGCAAGTAGTAGTAAGCCCATGCCTTTACCACCACAAGATGTTATAGAAACTGAAATGTTAAGAAGTGAAAATCCCATGCAACTACTGTATTGAAACTTGAAAATTAGACTGTAGCTCAAGTAAAAGGGCAAAAGAATCATATGACAAATTGAAAACTTTCTATGAGAACAAAGATTGGCCGTTAATTTTTCAAGTAAAAATGCTAGCAGAGAGCATGTTGGCAGATGTCATTGAGCAACTAGTAGATGTTGGTCCAAATATGAGAAGGAATATAAAATTTTAATCCTCCCAAATAGTCTAATACATGCAAAGCGAAAGAATGGATATCAAATGCAACAAATCAAAATAGGGGATTTCCGTAATAAAAATCAAGAAATTTGATTGTGAAATTGTTTAAATTGATTTTTTATAATTGATTCAGCGTAATTAAAAATAGTTGATACTCAAAATTTTTAAAATTGATTGCCCTAACTCAAATTTTCTATGAAATTATTTCAAAATCATACCAAAAATTATATTTTCCCAAAATCATTGCCAGAATTTCAATAGTTTTCCTCTGCGAAATTATGGACGGTTTAGACTGGGCATTTTTTTATTGTTGGCCTTCTCACCAAGAATGTGAACATTGTGCATGCTTTATACTGAGTCTTATAGGAGGCAAAACTCAAGAAACCAAACCTTAACACTGTACATAAATATAGTACGATGAATTTGCAGTGAATGCTTGGATTTATAAAGACACACTCGCAAGAATGAAATTTGCCGGATTTATGAAGGCACAGAAGGAACATCAAAAAATCTCAAAATTATATTCATAATTCTAATGATGATAATGAAACTTGCAAATTCGATTGTAGCTCAAGTAAAAGGGCAAAAGAAGTATATAAAAAATTGAAAACATTCTATGAGAACAAAGAGTGGCCCGTTAATTTTTCAAGTAAAAATGCTAGCAGAGAACAACAACAGTATTGATTCTGTTGATTCTGTTGAACAGTGCAGAGTCAAATTTACCTATTAAAAATGGAAATGAAAATTGGAAGAACGACCTCGTCTGATTAGCAATACCCGTTATGTCTATAGATGCAAAAATAAGCCTGTTGGGATTTAGCACTGTGAGCGAGATGCCATGTATGCTGGATGCAGTGTATGCTGGAGAGGGGTTGCAGAGGAACTTTGACGAGAGTGCAAATGGAGTTTTGGGCACGAGCGTTGGTTTGAAAATGTGCCAACAGAACGGGTGCCAGCTCGGATGTGGTGGGTCCCCTGTTCTCGGAAATGTTTGATGTGATGGGCAGTAGAGCTCCCAGAGAAACGATGGATGGCGGATGAAAGGGCATGGACATGGATGGTAAAGGGGGCCTCCATACAGGCATTTAATGCCCTATGGTAGGCTGGTTAGCTCTTGCCCAGGGCTATAACACCCACCGATATCTGCTTGTGCAATGGAATAAATGCACAATAAAATGGTTAACGCATTGAAATAATCTAAAAATAAATTAAGTTGTTGGCCCATTCACCACACTGCGTGCAAATCAATTAATTTGTTTTTAATTATTATAAGTTTTATTAAAATTTAAATAACCATTAATATTAAATATTGATTTATGAAAAATTGTATTTAAAAATAAAATTTTAAATATTAGTATTATTTACCTATTTAATTGTTATTAATATTATAATTATTTTAGAGATTTTATTTAAATAGTGTTATATTTTTAAAATTTATTAAAAATTACCAATTTAATTTAGAAAATGTAATATTATTTTCTATAAAATTTGTATTATTTTTTAAATTTTTAGTGTAAACAATATTTTACATTTTTTCTAAGTAAAAGTAATCTATTAATATGTACACAAAGATAGAATGAGGACAAGGCCTTGACCAAGTTATCGTAGAGTATCAACAAAATCTGGACTGCCTCAACATTGGGGAATCCAGTCCAGTGAGAGCAGAAACCTCAAAAATGGTATCACTTCTCAAGTCCAGATCCCACAAAAAAACAATAATATGGTTCCTTGATGATTAGTCCAGATAGGAAGCCAGAACGAAAGCAACACTAGCAAAAAACAAAAAGACCAGATAATGAGCACCTGGGCAGCCACAGCTGGCCTCGAACTATCATCAGGCAGCACCTACCTATTCTCCATCCCTTGGTTTCTACCCCTTAGATTCTGCCAATGCGATATTACGATGTGATCTGATTGCAATCGCATATCGTTATAAGTAAAGGCCTTGCCCTATGGTCTCCCCATTATGCGATCCGTCGTCGGGTCTACGTCATCGCATCGCACATGTGAAAGTGTGAAGGCTCCGCCCCTTGGTTTCCACCGATGTGATATTGTGATGGGAGCTGATCGCAATCACATATCGTTATAAGTTAAGGCCTTGCCCTTTGGTCTCCCCATTCTGCTATCCGTCGATATTGCGATGCAATCTGATTGCAATCGCATATTGCTGGTTATCGATCTGCGATACGCCATTGTTGTTGCATTGAAGAGAGCCGAAGTCTCATGCATGTTGGAGCGTACTGAGGCATGAACCGAGCGTAAGACAGGATATGATATCTGAAACCACTTAAAACAATTCCATTGAACCCTGCGCTTCTCAAATGCAGAGATCCATTGATCAGAAGTCAATTATCTGGCTTGTCCTAGGTACGCAGGTGACGCCCCACCTCGCCCCACCCCTGTCCCATCATATGTAACAACCGTCTATACACCCGCATCCGGTAGAGCTGCATCCCTTTGGACCAGTATTTTCCACTCCTGATTTTGATCATGATTATGAATTATGTTTACAACTCCAATGAGAAGAGTGTGCCCATTTTCCATCTCCAAATTGGCAAGTAGATCAGCGACATTGTTTCCTTCCTGTTTAACATGATTGAATATGATGGCATGATTTGTATGAAGCGATTTTTCTATTGCATCCAATCTAGCTTCGAGTCTCCAACTGTTGGCAATTTTATGCGCATGTGCCCAATAGAGGAGTTGATTGGCCAGGTTCATGATGATTAGGGAATCACCTTCGATATCCAGAGGTTGGAAGCCATGACACTAGGAAAGGAGTACTCCTTGCCAGAGACCCTCCAGTTCAGCCAATTTGTTTGTGTCCCAGCCAATGTTTCCAAAGTATATTAGGAGAGGCGAATGCTCATGATCTCTAAATATGCCACAAAATCCTGCTTTTCCGGGGTTTCCCTTTGAAGCTTCATCAAAGTTGAGTTTGAAAGTATGCTTTGGAGGGGCGGTCCATAAGTGCTTTTTGATGTTGTTTCCTTCTGAACGTCTGTGATTGTGAGTACCTTGTGGGAGTTGTATTTTCCAATTTTCCCAGATGGCTTTCTCATTTCCAAGAGTGGGAAAATCTTTCGTATGCCAAGTTTGAAGCGCCAAGGTCTCTTTAATATTGAGACAAAGGTTGCCCCAAATGATTTCTAAAGGAGTGCTTTGATCTTTGAATATGTGCTTGTTTCTTTCTTTCCATATTATCTAGAGAGGAATGCCAGGAATCATTCTCCACAATTGGTTGAGTAGTTCGCTTTTATGTGGGTTATGGTGCCAATGGCAAATGGAGTTTATTATATCTTCGAACACTCTGCATCTTTTTTGACAACCGAAGCTAGCCTTCTCCCACAGTTGATTGGCAAGAGTGCAAGAGTCCAAGAGGTGTTGGAGCGATTCCTCCTGAGAATTACAATTGGGACATATGGAGGGACCATGAAAGTTTCTTTTCCTAAGATTGTCCCAAGTGAGGATTTTCCAGTGCCCAACCAGCTAGAGAAATAGGGAGACTTTGGGCCAAGTACTCGGTGACCAGATTCTGCCCAAGATAGGATCCAGGGGTATTGGATCATTGCATATAATTTTATAAGCCTCTTTGGTGGTGAAGGAACCTTTTGGGGTGTATCTCCATCTTAAAATATCCATGCCTTCGGATGATATAATGGGTCGATTCTGGAGCTTACTCTCCATGACCTCCTTAATCTGGTTATCTGCATTCCTGATCAGCCTGTCGATCTGCTCCCATTATCTGTACCCCTGTTCTGTCTCTGGAATCCATTATTGCTGCATGGATTCCTTTTGTTGCTCCTCCCACTCTTGGCAAGGAGGCGGTCTATAGATGCCATTGAGCTTTGGTAGTTGGTTCCAGGCATCCATCCAGAACCGAGCAGTGCTACCGTTCCTTATTTCCCAAAAGTTGTGTTGTTGGATTAGCAAGAAGTGTTGTCTGGCTACGTTCCATATTGGTGATCCCTTTTTAGTTGGAGTGAATCTAATTAGCTCCTCCTTTGGTCTATGATTGTCATATTTGCTTATCCAGATGGCTTCCCATGGCTTATTGGGAGCAGAGAGCCATTGCCACCATATTTTTACACCCATGACTACATTGTTCTGATGAGGATCTCTCAGGCCTATACCCCCTTTTTCTTTTGGCTTACATGCTGTCGTCCATCTTGCCAAGGCCATTTGCAATTTGTGCCAGTTGCACCCCAAAGAAAATTTCACTATAGAGATTTTATTTTTTTAAGGAAACATTTAGGCACTGCCAAGATTGAGAAAAGGTAGAGAGGCATTGCCTGTAGCACAGCTTTGATTAGCACTAATTTGCTAGCTATGTTCAGAGTTCTATGAGTCCATAAAGTGAGACGAGATTCAAGTTTCTCAAGGAGCATACACCAAGAGGCGTGCTTTATGGCATAATATATTAAGGGAGCTCCAAGGTATTTGGAAGGTAAGGAGGCTATGGAGAAGGCCAATATGCGGGCAATAGCATGTTGAGTAACAGGGGGGTGTGAAAAAAGAATATCTGCGATTTGGCTGTGTTTATGCTCGTCCCTGAAGCATCAGAGAAATCATTCAAAATGGATTTAAAAATGGAGGCTTCCTGAATAGAAGGGTACCCAAACAACATGTTGTCATCCACAAACTGTTGATGAGTGATGGATAGAGAATTGTGAAAGGATAGACCTTTGAGATGCTGGGAGAGGAGGGCATGTTTGATATGGCGACCCAGACCTTCCGCCATTAGAACAAAAAGGAATGGGGAAAGTGGATCTCCTTGTCTGATACCTCTAGAGGGGCTGAGAGGTCAAGAGGGTATGCCATTTATAAGGATAGAGAAAAACGTTGTGGAAATTAAATTCAGAATCCATCGAACCCACATTGTGGAAAAACCAAAGGCTGTTAGCATTTTTTGAATATAGGTCCAGCTTAACTTATCAAAAGCCTTAGAGAGGTCAATCTTGAGAATCATACCTGCCTGTTTGGAGTTCTTGAGGAAGTGTATGATTTCATGAGTGAGGATAATGTCATCCAATATTTGTCTTCCTTCTACGTATCCAGATTGTTCAGGCGATATGAGCAAGGGAAAAAGCGGCTTCAACCTGTTAGCAATGAATTTGGATATTTACTTGTAAATAACATTTCATAGTCCGATTGGACGGAATTTTCCTGGGTTACAGGTATTATTTTCTTTTGAGATGATGGCGATGCAAGTTGAGTTCAGAGAGGGCAGAAGCCAATGAAGAGTGCGCGATTCCTCCACCTTTAGCCACACCTCGTCTTTGATAAGATCCCAGAAAGAGTGGAAGAAGGAAGTAGTGAAGCCATCCAGACCAGGAGCTTTGCCCTCCTTGAGTTGGTTCATAGCCAAATCCACCTCCTGAGGCATTACTGGTCAAATAAGAAGTTGTTTGTGTTCTTCTGTGATAATTTCCGACGCATTTTGAGTGATCTTTTCTATAGCAGGACACCTATATATTTGGTATTCTTGATGGACCTCCTAGAACTGATTGATAAACTCCCATTCAATATCTTCATGGCTTTCCACTCTTTCCCCTCCTTGCTTTTGTATGAAAGAGATGATGTTGTGCATTCTTATCTGTATTGTACTTATGTGGAATAATTTATTGTTCCTTTCTCCTTCTTTCCACCATCTAATTCTAGTTTTTTACTTCAGGAGAATTTCTTCCTGCTTTCTTCTCTCCTCCAATTGATTGTGAATGTGCTTTTCCTGTTCCAATGTCCCTTCCTTGTAGCCCTCTTTGATTATCTGTTGCTGGAGTTCTCTCATTTCTTTGTTTAGATCTTGCTGAGCCTGGAAGATGTTTCCAAAAGTGTCTTGATTCCAGCGCTTGATTTGGGATTCAGGAATTTGAGTTTCTGTTGACATTGATACAATTTTTATCCCTCTCGTGAAGGGAAGATGGTCCAGGTGGATCTGATGAGGTCATAGAAGGTGGGGTGGGTGGGCCAAAAAGCTTCGAAGTGGAAAGGACGCCTGGTAGAGTTGCCTGGTCTTTGCCATTGGAGAGAGATAGGCCAATGGTTTGAGCCTGAAAAAGGAAGAATTCATGTCGAGATGTCACCTCCAAGATGCACTACATTACCTAAGATGAGGAATATGTCTAGTTTGGAATCAATTTGATGTTGCCCAACCCTTCGATTGCTCCAGAAGTGCATTCCATTGCAGAATTGCAGATCAATTAGCATATTATTTTGGATAAAATCTTTAAAGTGGCTATTTTCTTGTTGTACCTTGACTCAGCCTCCCTGCCTTTCCTCCAGCTTGGTGGTCATGTTGAAGTCTCCTCCAATGATCCAAAGAGGATGGAGTCTATTGAAGTTGAGTGCTTTTATTGTGTCTAGAAGATAAATTTTGTTGCCTGCTTCCTGTGGGAAGTAGACGTTGGAGAGATGGCCATGAATGTTGGTGCCAATTATATGAAAAGTAGCCTATATAATGTGATGTGAGGCATGAAAGTTAGAGAGCATTATAGCTTGCATGTTCCAGGCATTTGCCAGTCTGCCGCAGGCACCCGAAGCGTCCACTGAAATCAAGTTACAACCTGGTCTAGAGCATATTTCCAAGTGTGTTACTATTACATTTCATTTCCTGCATAAAGAAGATTTGGCATTGCTCCTGCTTTATCACGTTTTTTATCATTCCGAGTTTGTCGGGGCTATTGAGCCCTCTTAGATTCCATGAAGTGAGCTTCCTAATTCACTATTTTTGGTGGGATTGTAGTACTTTGTCAACTTAGCGTATTTGCCTAAGTCTACCAGGATTTTCCCTATTGCAATAGTTCTTTGAAGATCTGTATTTCTTCCACATTTTTTGGAGTCTTTAAGAAAGAAGCTCCCATCCCATTGACTGCCCAATTGTATGCCCAGTTGTTTTTGCTAGTAAGCCCTGGAAATGATGACTTCCAGGGTATTGAGCTGATGCTCTTGAATCTTGTCATAGTCTTTCCTTCTGGATGCTCGTTCGTGCTTGAAAATTTCAAGTCCTCTCAGATCAATTCTTTCCAGTTCTTCTTCCATATGTTGCGTCTGACTACTTTCTGTTGAGGTGATTGCTAAGTGCAGGGTTTCGCTGGGGATACTGTCAACATCCATTCCATTAGATTTCCAATCAGGGTCCTTTCGAGCCGCCTCAGGAATCCCAATGTTGTCACTCAGGGGCAAGGGAGTGGGAGAAGAGCCAGACAGAGTGATGATCAGCGGTGGAATTAACAAAATGTTCTGAGGTGGGTCTTCTGAAGTTTTAGCAAGAACCTCAAAGCTATTGCTTGTGTAGGGAATGGAGGCAGCATCCTGCATGGGCTTTTTCCCGGAGGAAGGTTTTTTATGCGATCTTTTTCACTTTGCGACCTTGGTAAAGCCATCATGTGTTGACTTGTCTGAGGGGTTAGAGGTTTGAGGTTTAGCATTTAGAGGGCAATCCCAAAAAAGATGCCCATGGGCATGAAACTTGCGACACCGAAAGGGTACATGTTCAAAATCGAAGGGTTGGATCCATTCAAAGTCATCATGGTAGAGACTTACCAAGTCTGGAAGGGTTTTGTCCAGGTGCATGAAGAAACAAATATGGGCATAAGAGGTGTATCTACGTAGCTTCATTTCCTTAGCAATTTTTATAAACTCCCCCAGTCCCTTGCCAATGTCTCTTAGCGATTATTCACACCAGTATTCCAACGGGACCGAGTACATCCGGATCCAAACTGGTGCCTAGTTGAAACCCTCCTTGCCAGGCTTAAATATCTCTACCCATTCCCTTAAATACAGACTGGCGAAGTTGAAGAAATAGGGACCTTCATCCATAACCGTATTCCAGTCTTCGATGAAAATGAAAATCGCAGTGAAAAACCCTTTTGTTCCTAGCTACAGAGTGACATGTCCCTTGGATTTCCATTTGGCAAGGATCCATCATTGCAAAGCTTTTTCAGTCAGCCTTAAATTTTCCAATGAGTGCATGGTCCTTCGTGTACTGGATTTGACCATTGATTCTATGGTCGGGATGTTCTATTTTGGGTTGTTCAGCTGCAGTGGGTTTGCATGTCATTGATGTCACCTTGGGAATTTCCTGTTGCCCAATATTTCCTTCTTGTACTTCACTGTGCCTGTCTGACTGATCAGTGGGAGCGTTTGTCGTATGTTGCATTGGGAAATCTCTTGTATCCCTGTTTACTTGTTATGGACAGGAAGGCTTTGTCGGTTTCTTCACTTGATTATCTCTCTCGACTGAGGGGGAAGGGTTTGAAGCCCCCCCTTGAGGGTCATCCATTGCAGTGCAATCTATGCTAGCAATCTGCTGTCGCGAGGAGGAAGGCTGACGGAAAATAGAAGCAGGCTCACATTCCCACTGACAATATTTTACATTTAGGGAAATGTGAATTTTTTTTTAAGGTAAAATATTTTCTAAATAAAAAACAATGTTAACTATAATTAAAAACAAAAATAAATATCTTTATTTGATTATCAAGGAAATGTGCTCAACACATGCTTAAACATAATGCTTATCAATTTGAGATTATTCCAATTCTAATAAGTTCCTCCATGATAAATTTCTCATTATATTTTATAACATTCATTTATATATAAGAAAAGTTTATTTAGCAAAATGGTCCATTACTTCTAATAAATTTAAAAGATTATATTCGTGCCAGGTGGCTCCCCACCCACCAATTTCCTAGGGATTTGAGATTATTCCAATTCTAATAAGTTCATCCATGTAAGTTCACCATTATTATCTACAACATTAATTTATAATTCCTTTTTTCTTAAGTTAAAGTTGACCCATAACCCTTTTATACATGGTTAATGGTAAATGTGTGCATTAGCAAAACATTCTGTGTTGCAATAGTTTTTTTTGTTATATTTATGAAGCCTTAGGCTATATTAATATTTGTAATGTGGTTGTACTAGTAAAATACAAATAATCCCCTCTCCATTTGCTTGTTTGGTTTGTGTCCATATTACAACTCAAAAGATGTGGTAAGAATATTTCACTCTCTCTCAACCATAAATAGAATATTCCAATGCTCATGTGAAATAACATAATTTTCTATCAACTTAAAAAAATGATAAAAGTAATTAAAAGTGAAAAATAAAATATAAATATAAATGAAATACTTTCGAAATAAAAAGATAATGTCAACTATAATTAAAAAAAAAAAATGAATATACCTACTTGATTGTTTTAAATTACATTAAAACTTAGAAAATGTAAAAATAGTTCACTCTCACACTCAACTATAAATAAAATATTTAGATGTTCATGTGAAATAATAAAATTTTATATCAATTTTAAAAAATAAAATAATTACAAGTATAGAAAATAAATGTATTTTTAGTTTTAAATGTGGAAGATGTATAATTTTTATGCTTTTTAAAAATATTTCAATACAAGATTTAGATAAAAAATTTAAATATCCAAACTATTAGATTATATATATATATATATATTTATATATATATATATATATATATATATATATATTATATATATATATATATATATATATATACTTTGGAAAAAAATGATTATTTTCTAACCAGAATTCCTAATAAAAATAACAAAAGGGAGGTGTTCAATTCTTTCTATAAAATTAATATGTGGCATTTAAAAAATATTAATAATAAATAAAAAAAGAAGTTGTAAATAAAATATTTCAATCATTTTGGCTCTACTATGAAATAAATGTAAATATGGGAAAACCCTTTTTAGATTTGAACATTTGACTTCAAAAAAAAAAAATGTCAGTAACCATTAGTGAAATTTTTATCATTTAAAAAAATTTAATATACTTATCAGATTTATGATCATAATTTAATAAATAAGTATTATGTAACAGTAGTCATATGACAATTATTATGTAATATAATCATGAATATGTAATATTAATTAGTTATAGAACAATTATTACATGATATTTATTTAGTGCATTATATAATATTTCTTATAATATACCTTAGGTATACTACATAAACCTTCTTCAGATTTAAGAAGATTACTTGAATTTGATGAGATTTTTTTAAATTGCTAGGAAAAAATAGTCTTTTTTGTTGTTTTTTCAATTAAAAAGTGATTCTTATCAGGGAGATGCCTTCTACTAAGACTTTATCCTTAAATTTTGAATGGGTTCCTATATTTTCAAAAGTTTATCCACATAAAATCTGAGGAACCTTAAATTTGATTTGACCATTAGGTTGCCATCTATCACTATGTGTCTAGGAATTCAAGCCATCACCTAATTGTTGGAAATACTGAGAGGGGGGTGAATGAATATTTCTTATGATTTTTTTTTTTTAATTGTTATAGTGATTTCCAACAACATATATAGATATGTGTATGTATACACAGAACGCAGAAATCAAAAGCTGAAATTAATGCTTTTATTAAAACTCAAAACAGTGCATTGAAATAAATACAATATAAGTATAAATCTTATTGTGAATAGTTTCCAAGTTCCAACTTGGAATTCAGTGAGGCTCCAACCTCCAGAGCACCAACTTTGTTTTGCAGTGGTTCTGCACTTAGGAGCACCTACCCCCAATGACTTCAGTCCAGTTCAGTTCAGAGGCTCCAACCTCTTGGACTCCAACCCAACCTTGGTATAAACAGGTATGTTGTTGCACACTATTCAGCTGAGATTGTCTCACTCCTGCTCTCTTGCCTCTTTTGTTCCTACTGCCTCAGCAGCCTCTGCTGCTTCTACTATCTCACACTCCGGTTCTTCACCACACCAACAACAACAACAGTTCTTTGTTTTTACTGTTTTATACATTCTCATGCCTTTGTCCATTTGTTTCCTCTTACTCAATGGCTCTTTGGCTTCCTCCTCGCTAGCTTGAGCTTCGGCTTCCTCAACACTCACTCGACCTTTTGGCTTCCCTCCTTCATTCGCTTTAGCTTCCTCATGTTTACCTTCGATTGATGTGCTGAAAATATAATGTAGTTGCAGAGAAATTGGTTTTTCAACAACGCTGAAATTGGTGTTTAAGCAGCTTTTTTATAAGTATCAGTGTTTCAGCAACAGAGAAATTGGTGTTTCAGCAACTTTTCTCCAAGTATTGGTGTTTCAGTATCGGAGAAATTGGTGTTTTAGCAACTTTTCTCCAACTTTTTCAATAGTGTTCAACAGCTGCAGCAACCTTCACCAGCGTTCACCAGTAACTTCATACAACGCTTAACCACCTTTGCTCCTCTTGGCTCCTCTTGGCTCCGATGGCTCTGTGTGCTCCTCTTCTTTGGCTCTGTCTCCTTCCTCGAATATTGCCATATTGAAATCAATGACAATCTGTGTCCAACAATCTCCCCCTTTGTTATTGATGGCAATATTCTTCTGCTCTCTCCCCTTTTGACATCAATGGAAAAGTAATGCATACAGACTCCCCCTGTCAACCTGCTCCCCCTGTCCTACAACATCTTTGTGAATGAACTTGAGTGATGATAAAGAAATAACCCCCATATTTTGACGCAGATGCTCAAATGCTTCTCGAGCAAGAGGTTTTGTGAAAATATCAACGATATGCTCCTTAGTACTGATATATTCCAGGACAATGTGTTGATCAGCTACTTGCTCACGAAGGAAATGATACTTTATTGGTATGTGTTTGGTTCTTGAGTGCATCACTGGATTTTTGCTGAGACTAATAGCACTTGTGTTGTCACAATAGACGGTAATTGGTTGATCTGTACATATGTCGAGATCTTTTAGAGCTTCCTTCATCCATAGTATCTGAGTACAACAATTTGTTGCAGCAATATACTCGGCTTCAACTGTGGATAATGATATGGATGACTGTTTTTTACTGAGCGAGGATACCAAATAGTCTCCTATGAAGAATGCATTTCCACTAGTACTTTTCCTATCATCTATACTTATAGCCCAATCAGCATCGGTGTATGCAGTTACAGTCAGTGTTGAGTTCTTTGGGTACCAAAGACCGAAATCAAAAGTTCCCTTCAGATATCTGAGAATTCTTTTTACAGCTAATAAATGGGATTGTTGGGGAGTAGATTGAAATCTTCCCACCATTCCTACTGCTTGCATTATGTATGGTCATGTAGTTGTTAAGTATAGAAGGGCTCCGATCATTTACCTGTAATGAGTTGCATCCACTAGAGGGGAGTCATCATCTTTGCTCAGTTTGCAGTTTGTGGTCATAGGTGTACTCATGGGTGCACAGTCCTCCATTCCATATTTTTTGAGCATGTCTTTTAGATATTTGGTTTGAGATATACATAATCCTGCTCTGGTTTGAGATATTTGAAGTCCAAGGAAGTGGGACAACTATCATATCATTGACATCTCAAACTCTTTTGACATGTTTTGAGAAAATTCATGGCTCATTTCATTATTATTACTAGCAAAAATCAGATCATCGACATAAACAAGAGCAACTAGTAACTTACCTTGATCTGTCTTTATGTATGGATTACTTCCAGCCACTCCCTTTATGAAGCCTTGTTGTTGTAAGTAGTAATCCAATCTTGCATACCAAGCTCTAGGAGCTTGTTTTAACCCATATAAAGCCTTTTTCAACTTACATACTAGGTCCTTTCTTGCTGTTAGATCAAAACCTTCTGGCTGCTCCATGTAGACTTCATCTTTGAGTTCCCCATTTAAAAATGTTGTTTTCACATCCATTTGATAGATTTTGAATCCTTTTGAGCAAGAAAATGCTAAGAACATCCTGATAGCTTCCATACAAGCCACTGGTGCAAATTTCTCTTCAAAGTCAATTCCTTCAATTTGTGAATAGCCTTTGCAGACAAGTCTTGCCTTGTTTCTGATAACCTATCCTTCCTCATTCATTTCATTTTTGAACACACATTTCGTTCCTATTATGTTTTTGTCCTTTTGATGAGGTACCAGCTCCCATGTCTTGTTCTTCTTAATTTGGGACATTTCTTCTTCCATGGCTTTTACCCAATGAGGATCCTTACTTGCTTCTGCAAATGTCTCTGGTTCTATCATAGATAGGAGGGCAATGACTTTTCTCTTGGGTGAGGTTGTTATCCTTCTTTGGGTCTGCACACCTTCATCTCTATCACCAATGATCTGTTCTTTTGGATGATATCTTTCGACATACTTCATCTTTGAAGGGGTATGAGGTGGTTCTCATTTCTCTTCTTCTTCTTCCTCATCTATCTCTTCTTCTTTAGGTTCTTCTTCTTCAAGGAGAAGATCATCCTCACGTTCTTCAATTTCCTTTACTGGAAGTTCTTCATCAACCTTTACATCAATGCAATCCACTATTTTCTTCAGTCGACAATTGTAGCACTTGTCAGCCTTGCTCCATGTAGAGTATCCAAGAAATATCCCTTCATCAACGCAAGAATCAAAATTTCCTAGTGAACCATCATTTATTTTTATGAAGCACTTGCTTCCAAAAATCTTCAAATACTTCATCGACATTTTGAGGATTTGGTCACTGCAGTATTGATAAGGAAGGAGTAAAACTCCGTTAGGAAGTCTGAGATCTTTTGGGGCTCTTATTGGTGATCTAGCCCATCAGAATCAGGACGACAAGCTGAGCACGGTGGTACCATTCACTTCTTAGTGAAATTTTTTTTTTAGGCAGTCCCAATTTTCAAAAATGTTGGTTGGTGTATGGTAGAAACTAGAGCTCAAGCGATGGCCAATGAAAGGATGGACAAACTTGAAGAATCAATGCAAAACCTCCACCTTCAGCTTACCGGACTATATAGCATGGTCGAGAAAATAGTCCCGAAGGATAAGGAGCAAGCCCACGAGGAGGCGTATAATGGCCATGAACACAATGAGGGTGATTCTAGCCACTCTCCTCACATCTGGCACACCCACCCACCACCCAGTCAGCGACCTCCCAAGTTGGATATGCATAAATTTTACGGTTCTCACCCATCGGCATGGATAGCACAAATGGAGCAGTATTTCAAACTAAATCACATCTTCGATGATGAGACTCAGGTTATGTTGGGGAGCATGTACTTGGACAATGAAAGGTGGAAATGGTGGGAATGGCATCAACGTTGCACTGGACCTTTTAGGACTTGGCCCAAATTCAGAAAAGCTCTTCAAGACTGCTTTCACTAGGAATCATCTTTTTTGGGTCGTCTTACTAAGCTCCGACAGACTAGTACAGTGGATGAATATATTACACCTTTTGAAGCCTTAGTCTTCCGCACTTGGGGTCTCTTAGATGTGTTCTACATGGAATGTTTTATCAACGGTCTTAAAGAAGCTATCAAAGCCCAAGTCCTACTACACCACCCTCCCACATGGATGGAGGCTTGCAAGGTAGCTCATAACATGGAACGTAAATTAGCAGCCCAATATAGTCGCCCAAATTTCTCTGCTAAAGGTCACCCCCCACAGGCTCACAACACGACTCAAACACTTAAGGTCCAAAAGGTGTCACCTGCGGAAATGGTCGAAAGAAGAAAGCAAGGCCTATGTTACTATTGTGATGAAAAATACTCCCCAGGTCATAAATGCAAGAAGCCCAATTTTTTTCAAATTGATGCCACTAACTACAGCTCAACAGAGGAAGATCCACCACTGGAGGAACATGAGCCGCTAGAAGAAGACAACCAAAAGGACAATGTCTCTGATGAACCAGTGATTTCGTTGCATGCTTTGGCAGGGATTTCTTCCCCTCAAACTCTCAAAATTAGAGGTTTTATTAAACATCACCCACTAGTAATCTTGATTGATAGTGGAAGTACACATAATTTCATCCATCAAAAAGTCACAGAAGCAGTGCATTGTTTTGTATGAGCAGTTTCTAACTTCCAAGTTCAAATTGCAGATGGAGGCACAATGAAATGTGAAGGCCGCTGTGAAAATTTCAAACTTCAAATGGGGGATTATCAGTTGAAAACCCACATGTTTTCCGTACACATGGGGGGTTGCGACATTGTCCTCAGAGCTGAATGGCTCCGCACTCTTGGGCCAATCACAATGGATTTCCAGGAGTTATATATGAGTTTTAAGCAGAACAACTAAACACATACCCTCCGTGGACTCCAGGCGGGAGCCCCCTCTATCATCAGCTCACATAGGATGGAAAAATTGTTAAAAAAGGGAAATCATGGAGTTGTAGCTCAATTTAATGCCATCCAAGCAGTCGAAACCAAGCCTCTGCCAATTCATCCTCAGATGCAACAGATTTTAAATAACCATCTGTCGGTCTTTGAAAAGCCTCATGAGCTTCCACCCTCGCAAGGGGAACATGCTCATAGCATCACCTTGGTTCAAGGGGCCCAACCCCAAAATGTGCGGCCATATAGATATCCATTCACCCAAAAGAATGAAATAGAAAAAATCATCAAGGAACATTTGGAAGCAGGTGCCATTCGTCCCAGCATTAGTCCTTATTCATCCCCAGTGGTCATGGTGCTCAAGAAAGATGGGGAGTGGCGGATCTGTCTCGACTTCAGGGCCCTCAATAAGTTGATAGTCAAAGATAAATTTCCCATTCCGGTGGTTGATGATTTGCTGGATGAACTCAATGGGGCTCAATTCTTCACTAAGATGGATCTTCGCTCAGGCTACCACAAAATTCGCATGAAGGAAGTCGACATCCCCAAGACTGCTTTCATAACTCATGAAGGCCACTATGAATTCCTGGTCATGCCATTTGGGCTTTGTAATGCCCCATCTACTTTTCAGAGCCTTATGAACCACATTCTCAAACCATATCTCAAGAAATTTGTCATTGTCTTCTTCGATGACATCCTCATCTATAGTTGCACTTGGTCCACACATATTCAACATGTAGATCTACTCTTGCAACTGCTTCGCAAGCACAAATTATTTGTCAAGATGTCGAAGTGCTCATTTGGCATGGCAGAAGTAGAGTATTTGGGCCACATTGTGGGGCGTGAAGGTGTCAAGGTGGACCCCAAAAAGATCCAGGCAATGCAGGAATGGCCTCAACCTAAGACCTTGAAGAACTTGCGAGGATTTTTGGGTCTCACAAGCTATTATCGTAAATTTGTCCGCAATTGTGGTCGCATAGCGAAGCCCCTCACCCAACTCCTAAAGAAAAATTCATTCTTCTAGAATGAGGAAGCACAACAGGCCTTTACAGCTCTAAAAAATGCCATGTGTTCCACTCTAGTTTTAGCACTACCTGACTTCACCAAATCTTTTGTCATTGAATGTGATGCTTTGGGTACAGGTATTGGGGTGGTCTTAATGCAGGAAGGGCGACCGTTGGCCTTCACAAGCCAACAACTCAGTGGGAGGAATATGGGCCAATCTACCTACAAGAAGGAAATGATGGCCATCTTACATGCAGTCGAAACCTGGCGACCTTACTTATTTGGGCGACGTTTCCAAATCCGCACAGATCATCACAGTCTTAAATATTTTTTGGAGCAACGCCTATCCTCCCCACAAAAAAATAAATGGCTAGCCAAAATGCTGGGATATGATTATGAGATCATTTACAAAAAAGGGAAAGACAATAGTGTAGAAGATGCATTATCTCGCCAATTTGAGGAGGAAAGTACCCTGCTAGCAATTTCCCTCCCCATTCCAGAATGGATTGAAGAAGCTCGCAGGGAATGGTTTTCACACCCCGGGCTCTCCCAACCCATTTCTCAATTGCAGGTAGATCCAAATTCCACCAAGGACTACTCGTGGCAGGATGATATTCTTCGCTATAAGGACAGAGTCATAATATCACCAACATCCACCCTCAAAAGTCGCATTTTGGCAGAATTGCATTCATCTACAATTGCAGGACATTCAGGCTTTCAGAAGACGTATGCTCGCACCAGAAGATAATTTTTTTGGACAGACATGAAAAAGGACATCCTTACTTTCATAGCAGAATGCGATGTCTGTCACCGCCACAAAGGGGAAACCGTCAACACACCAGGCACATTACAACCATTGCCCATTCCGACATCAATTTGGATGGAGGTTTCTATGGATTTCATTACAGGTCTTCCAAAGTCAGGGAACAAGTTAGTCATCATGGTGGTTGTGGACCGACTGTCGAAGTATGCTCATTTCTGCGCCCAACCCCACCCCTTTACACCAACTTTGGTTGCTCAATCTTTCATGGATCATATCTTCAAATTGCATGGCATGCCAACTTCTATTGTGTCCGACCGCGACTCGATCTTCACCAGTAATTTTTGGCAAGAAATCCTCAGAATACAAGGCACTCAACTAAAACTCAGTACTTCCTATCATCCGCAAACAGATGGTCAAACCGAAGCCGTCAACAAATGTCTAGAAGCCTACCTTAGGTGTTTCACTTCAGAAAAGAAACACCTTTGGGTACAGTGGCTACCTCTGGCTGAATGGTGGTATAACACCAACTATCATGCCACCACCAAAATGACTCCCTATGAAGTAGTATATAGTCAACTACCGCCTTCACCTACTTCGTATCTCAAGGGATGCTCAAAAGTACAAGCAGTGGATCAACTCCTACAACACCGTGCAACCATGCTCACCCAGCTTCGAGAGAAAATTCATGAAGCTCAGAACCGCATGAAGCAACAGGTAGACCAGCATCGCTCAGAGCGCCAATTTCAAGAAGGGGATCAGGTCTTTTTACGGCTCCAACCATATAAGCAAACATCACTCAAAGACAAGGGGTGTCAGAAACTCTCTCCCAAATTCTACGGACCATATCAAGTACTTCAGCGCATTGGAGAAGTGGCCTACAAGTTGGCCTTGCCACCTATTGCAAAAATCCATCCAGTTTTCCATGTCTCATGCCTCAAGAAAGTGATTGGGAACAATTGCAAAATTCAGACCAGTCTACCTGAATTGGACGAAGAAGGGTCCATCTGGCTTCAACCAGAACAAGTCCTAGACACACGAGTCAAGCAACTACACAGCCGCAAGATTAAGGAAGTCCTCCTCAAATGGAAAGACACCTCTCCGGAAGATGCAACTTGGGAACCAGCCACTATTCTTCAGCAGTTTCCGTAGCTTCAGCCTTGAGGACAAGGCTAGTCTTAAGGGGGAGGGTATGTTAGGGTCCCACCCTAACCCCCTTATTTATCTAATGGGATCACGTCATAGTCAAGAGTCAATAAAGCCTATATTAATAATTGTAAGTGGTTAATCCACAATTAATAACAGAACCACAATTAGTTGCAAATGGGTCGTAGTATTAGATAGATGGTATTATTAATACCACGGTATTGGCCCGTAGTATTGCATGTATGAGTCATATGTAAAGGATAGAGACTCCCTGCGAGGAGCACCGTGTCTTATTTTGTAATCGAGCTCTGCTCTATTGGAGGTTACCCCTTCGAAAAGGCAAGTGAACATTACTCTCTGAATAATAAAATCATTGCTATTCTGTGTTCTGGGTATCTTTTCTTCGCATATTCTGTATTTGGGTATCATTTGTAGGTTAAGAGCATAACAGTTCAAGTTAGTCGGGATAGAGTTGTTGATGAGTTCGAGTTACCATTTGCAGACAGATGGACAGACTGAGAGGATCAACGCATTGCTAGAGGATTACTTGAGATATTATGTGACGACTGATCAGAAGAATTGGCCTGAACTCTTGGATATTGCTCAGTTCAGCTACCATATTCAAAAGAGTTCCGCAACAGGGTACAGTCCATTCGATTTGGTGAATGCATAGATGCCAGTTGCACTGCATACCTTAGTGATAGGAGTTTTTTTGAGGAGTCCTCACGCAAAGAAGTTCATGAAGGCTTACGATGAGACCTTGGAGTTGGCACAATTACGCTTGCACGAAGCTGCAAGGAGAATGAAGAAATGGTATGATCGAGGAAGACAGGATGTACACTTCAGTGTGGGAGATATGGTGTTTTTCAAGATTACTGGGTAGCGGTTTTAGCCAACCAAGGATACTGCGAGCAAATTGACATCGAAGTATATGGGACCATTTTGAGTGAAGAAGAGAGTGGGTGAAGTTGATTATGAGCTGGAGCTTCCGCACCATATGCACATGAAGCATCTGCTTCTTCACATGAGTCAGTTGAAGAGATGTAGACTTGATGTTGATCATCCAGAGAGAGTTGAACCACCGAGAGGACCGGCCGAGATTTTGGAGAAGCCAGGACTGGAGTTGGATAATATTTTGAGCTACAGAACTACAGGGATTGGTTGCCACATGAAATGGGAGTATCTTGTCAGATGGAAGAATGCACTGGAAGAGGAAAGTTGGGAATCGGAGGACTCACTTTGGAGATGGAAGAAGAAGATTGAAAAGTATGAACGGAAGATACTGAGGAAGTCGGGATTGTCGAGGGCGACTATGATTTCGAGTGGGGGAGGATGTAATGCCCTACAGTTGGTGAGTTAACCGAGCGCGCCTTCCCCCAACCGTGCGAAGTAACCAAATTAGAAAAGTGTGATGGAGCGACCAAAGGATGAGGCGTTATACCTATGCGCAGGCAAGGATTGGCGTTCCACACTTATAGGGCGAGTTGGGGAGCTCGTCATGCTAGCAGACCAAAGAGTGAATGTAAAAGTGGGCAAGGGTGGTGGCCAGTCTTGCACCATGGGTGGGCTGACCACACAAAGGTGACACGATTAATTACATAGAGCGCACGGTTGGAGGAGTATGGAGGGTCGGTCGAGGGAGCGACCTCCATGATAGGCAACATATATATATGCAGACAAATGATGGAATTCCATCATCGAACTTTCGGTCTCAGTCATCAACATAAGGTGCAAGCAAAGGAGGTAGCCACAGCAAGGCGCAGGCTATGCGCCCGCCCGTTGGGCACGGTTACAAGGTCTTGGCATGAAGGTTGAAGGCGCGGGTGGTGGGCCTATGAGGGTGCTCGCCCGCCAAAACTTGAATGAGTTGGTTGTGTCTCGGGTGAGGGTCATGCATGGGCATGCCCGCCTGCCTTAAACTCATGTATTGTATTGTTGTTGGGTTGAAGTGTGAGACCACTGTGTAGTCTTGCACAGATGGGCACCCGACTTAGTTGTAACGCCGGTCAAGTATAACTCCCAATCACTTGTAAAAATCTCTCTTATATAATAAAAGATTTACTTACATATGAATGTGTTCATGTTGCTATTCTATATTATGATGTTAATGGATTCCGCACATTAATGTTATGTTATTGATAAATAAAGATGAATGTTAAGGAGTAGTTCGTAAAGTAAGATAACAATGGAAGATGTTAATTACTTAGGCGGTGCCGCACCCGACCAATTTAACGAAAAGAGAATTGGGGGCGTGACAACTGCAACCCTGCTCTATCCCACAATATGAAGATATGTTTGACATAATCCATTTCAGGATTTTTTTATTACCATTGAGCTTGTATTTATGGTAAGATTGCGTGATTTTGAGCCAAATTAAGCCCTGTGGATTTGAATTATTTTGACTTGAATAGGAAGAGATTAAGTTGATCTCTTAGCATTTTTCCATGTCAATCTTTGTCCATTAGTTCGGTGGAGTTCCCGCTTTTTCCTTGCTCACACTTCTCTGAGATAAAGCCTTAACAATTCTATTCATTTTTGCATTGTAGAGTTTTTCGCACTTTCACTTCATTTTTTGGGAAAGGAAAAATAAATTAGAAAGAAAGTCATGTTGAAGATAAACAAAATTTAAGGTGACTATTGCCTAATTCCTTGCCTTGGAGAATGCCAGGTCTGATGATTGGAGGTAAGAGTCCGAGGGGATATACAACTTTTTTTAGAAGTTCATATAATGGTCCATGCCCATGAAGACCATTGCTGCGGTTGAAATCATTGTTTCAGTGGAAATAAGTGAATGATAATGGCCGCATGGATTTGCATAGCAAAACAACAACTTTTTTGGTCCTCAGACTATGCGAGTATAGGCTCATTCCTCTTTTAGTGATCAAGGTGGTACAGTTATCACAGGGACTATCATTTATAAACGCAATTTATATGCACAATAGTGAAGTACATAGTAAATAATTAGGATTTTACGAAAAATTAATCTCAATCTCAGGATGCAAGACCTTGGTTTGGTTTAGACAGGATTTCACTTGCTCTGATCAATTTTCAAGACAAAGGAGCTCAAAATTTCCAAAGGTCTCTGAAATTCTAGAGGCTTCAATCCCCTCAAGTGCTATATCAACTAGAAAAATTGCTTACAAGATGCTTCCAAGGTAAGGAAAACTCTTTGGAAGTATAGAATTCTAAGTGAAATTCCATCTGCCCCTTCATATGATTATTTTTCATTAAGTGTTTGACTAGGTAATGCTTGACCACTTCTACGTTGTGCTGTACTATTTCACTTAGAGGAAAAATCATAGGGTTCCATTCTAACGAAGGAAGATGGAGATTTGCTATGATTATTTTTCATTAATTGTTTGACTAGGTAATGCTTGACCACTTCTATGTTGTGCTGTACTATTTCACTTAGAGGAAAAATCATAGGGTTCCATTCTAACGAAGGAAGATGGAGATTTGTTGTAAATAGGCTCTAACTCCATCAAGCAAGCTAGACGGCCTATCGATTCTGTTATATCCACCGGATTATGAAATTTCTTGCTCAGACTTCCATTTTTTTAGGATGATGAGTGTCTTCGGGGATATGTCTTAGTTTGTTAAAATGGACATCAAGTACACAGAGATCTCAAGTAGGGGATCGATGGCGGAAGATAATTTATATTATTTCAATGTATAGATAACTTCTTTCGATTAGTCAAATTAAAATCCAAGATTCGTCAAATTCAAACCCACCGTACGCTGTGGTGCTTCCAAAGGGTCGAAATTCGCAATCAACTCTTCCAACGTCCCTGGTGGTGCTTCCAAATGGTTGAAATTCATATCATATAACTGTATTAACTTACATATCCATAACCCAAAAGAACTAAGAAAATCAATATAAAAAAAAAACTTTGAACATGCTTGTAATTTTGTATAGCATATTCTAAGAAACAGTTAGGGTTTTAATGTTATTAAGTAAGCTAATAGATCTGGGGAGAGATTTGAGGTGATTTGAAGCAACATCCAGACTTCTAAGATTCACTAGGCGAGTCACGCATTCGGGAAAGAACTGCACTAGCCATGTACCTATTCCATTCCATATTGAATTAATGTCTCCTTGAATCCATTCGTTCTAGTGCATTGTAACCTCTAGCAAATTTGTTTGTGGCAATTTGTCTTAAGGTTTGCACCTTAGGTTAACGTTACGAATTTTTAGTTTTTTTTTGAAAAAATTATTTTCGCAAGAAGAAGAGAACCAGGCAAGACGTTAATGAATTGTTTTTTAGAAAGATAGAAAGACAAAGAATGCATCTTTCAAAGGAAGGAGGGTTGTGTGATATAGGGAAAAGTGAGAGGTGGATGAACATCTTGGAAATATTAATCCCAAGCACCGTGTTAAACACCATGACAACAACTATATTTGGCGGAAGTATTTTTGTAGGTTGTGATTTTGTTTGCAACCGGAAGGACTGAATTCTGAGTAGAGATACATGGCTCACGATTCTAAAACGCAGTAGGGATGTTTTTAGAAAAGCAATTACTAAGTCAAATCGCCCATGCTGCTTATTAATTATTTGTTCTGTCATGTATTAATGTCAAATTTGTATGTTGAGATAAATATGGATGTAAAAGTCATTTGTATAGTTGGGCAAGTTAGAGAACTAGAGTTTGTGAGGAGAAAATCTTAGAGGAAATATTGGTGGACTCATGAAAACAAGTTTTATAGAGTTTTATAGACATTTACTCCGCAAACGAGTGATACATTTACTCCACAACCCATTTTATAGAGTTTTATAGACATTTACTCCCAAGTGATACATTTACATAGCAACAAGTGATGCTTAAATCGGAGCAAGTCTTTTGTATTTTCACTTAGAGCTGCAGCTAATGTATTTACTATGTTTTATATTATAATAAAGAGTATGTTATGTTGTGATGTGGTATTAAACATTCTTGAATAAACTTTTGTATTTTCACTTGGAGCTGCTGCCTCCATTTATCACGCTAATGTATTTCCTATGTTTTATATGATGTGGTCTTAAACATTCATAAATAAATTTACTGTAACCTTTTTTCTTTTACTCTTTTTTGCAATGAGTTATTTCTTGTGTTGTATTAAGTCTCTGTACAATATAAGGCTTATGTCTAGGCAACTGAATTTTCATAAGACGTACCTTGCCCCAACCGAATTCACCGAATTCTGAGTGAATTCTTATGAAACTTACCTTACCGCAACCGAACATACCTTGCCCCAACCAAATTGTCAACGAATTCTCATAAGACTTGCCTTACCGCAACCAAATTCTAAGTGAGACTCCTATCCTCTTCCAGCAAATAATTGGCATCAAGAATGGAGGGAGTGCAACAAGTTCCAGTGTTACATGAAATCTATTAACCTTGTGTATTCAATACAAAACTTTAAATATAAATAAACTTTCCCTCAACCACTAGAGTTGGAATAAAACATATTGCCTAAATTTTTCTACATCCACCAAACTTCGGGTAAAACGCTAGTGCTGTAATCTTTCTGCATGGGGACTGTAATAAGAGGTAAAATGTTTTCCCACCCAAAATCTTTGTTTAAAATTTGTGTGAATGAAATTTGGCTCAGTAAACTTTGGTTAAAATGTGAAAAAGCCAAAAATATGTCAAAAAATGAATTAAGGTGTGGTCAACGATCGAACGATCTCTATAATCCTGCTGAACGCACAGACTAATAAGGTTGATTGGAAACTTTAGTTAGATAAGAACGCAATATGAATACACTTGGTTTCATTAATGAATGGAATAAGGTAAACCGGTCAAATAAAAATTATCCTTTAACGAAATATAAATGTGTTACTAAGATGGTTTAAACATGTGTTACTAAGATGGTTTAAACTTTGTTTTGATGAGAATACATTACCATCGCATCATGACTTTCACGTGAGTTTCATTAATGCAAAGATTAAAGCAGGGGAGCAGGTCTTTTATTTTTCCTCATATATATATATAAAATGTGGCCAGATTTGTAACTTGTAAAATGTTGCCAGATTTGTAACTTGTTAAGTCCATTGGTGGACTTTAACGATCGACATGAAAGGACCGCCGACAAGAAAAGAAGGAAAAAAGTTCGTAAGAATGATATGATATGGGTAACTTTTTTATTTAATCATGTTTTATTATCAGTCAGAATAAGTTGCTTGTCAAGTCTAAGTTAGGTTGTTTATGTGTATCTTAGTTTTCTTTGTTATTATTACATTTTAAAACAATTAAAGATAAAAATACGAGGGAAATGAGCTTAGTTCAAACAAGACGGACATCGTTAGATTGTTATATGGATTTTAGTCTTCATTTATTACCCATTTAAATTCTATTTAAAAATTAATTAAAAAATGTAAAGTTAAAAGCTATTTTAACTATTTCATATTAAAAAAATGTAAAATTAAAACTATTCCACAAAATATAGTAAATTATAACTGACACTAATTTACTGTTTAAATATCTTTAACATGAATTATGTTCGCTTTTAGTACGTTACAGAACCACGACAGAACGGTGTTCCATAAGCACTTGTGGTAGTAAAGAATTAATAGATCAAAATAGTGTCCCCCTCTGAAATGCTATGTTTGACCGCCAATTGGTGGATTAATTCTAAGTTGTAGCTGGAAGTAAGGAGACAACAGAATGTTAGCTTCTTTCCGCGCTAGGAGAAACCATATTTTTCACTTACTATGCAGGGTGCACTTCCATGCTTTTGGTATCTTCACGCGGTTAGATAAAACATTTTTCAATCACTATGTAGAGCATACTGGAAGACTGCATAAATTTCTAATTTCAAGATAAATTAATTATTCATTCACTTAGGCTGCTTCTTATAGGTGTGGATAAGGGTACTCATTTTGTCGGTTCTCAATTTGGAAGTAATTTTTTTGTGAATTTAGTTCCACCTAGAAATTGCAATTTTGCTCACCAAAAACTGTAATTTAGTTTTAGAGAAGTGATTGTTGGGCTCTCCGAGGGTCAGTTATACAACTTCTCTTTCAACTGTGTCCACAGAGATTAAAAGACAGCTTAATGATTTTTAAAGATTGTTGTATATTTCTTATTATTATACTTATGGTAGGTATGGTATAATGTATTTAGTTTTTTTTGACAGGGTATTAGTTTATCTCTGACCAAAAAATTATTACATTTATCCATATTGTAATGGTAGAAATTAAATTTTTAGTATTTTTTATTATTATTTAAATTTGTTTATTTATAAGGTGATCGGTTTGAGATTTGTTTAGTAAAACTTTTCATTTCTATTAATTTATTAATTTTTCGTTTTTAGTTTTAATTTATTTTATTTTTTTATTTGATTTTTTTATTTTTTTATTTTTGTCTTTTGGTCTTTTTTTTATTATTTTACTTTTATAAAACTTTTCACAATATTTTCAATTTAAGATGACTTATTATTAAATTAAAAACATATTAATAAATTAATTATAGGCAATTAATATATATATAAATATATATATATATATATATATATATTATATTATATATATTATATATAACACATATAGATATATGTAATTTAATATAAATAAAATTAGTTAATCATATTTCTTAATTTTTTGTGATCACATTCAACAATATAATATTTTATTAGTTGTTTTATTTTTGTGATGAATTCCTTATATTTGTCATTTTTAGTTTCATTAAGTTATTCTTAAGCTAAACATATGTAGCCTTTGTTACATTGAGTGTTAGGTTTTTAAATGTTTTATTAGTTTCTTTATTTTTATGATGAAATTTTTTGTCTTTGTTATTTTTTGTTTTATTAAACTATATTTAAACAAAGCTACCGCTATTCCTTATTAGGTATGGTGATAGGTATTGCTTGTTAGCTCTGGTGATTCGTGTATAATCTTTCTAATCAATTAAATATATTATTTTTTATTTTTAAATAAAATATTTTTGGCCGTGATTAGTTTAAAATTTTTTAAAGAAATATTCATATCTTTATAAACAATGAATTTTAGAGAATTCTAAAAACTATAAAATCTATTTTATAATAAGAAAGGAATGCAATGTTGCCTCTGTTTCTGTTTCGGTTCATTCGTATCTTTACTTCTGTGCTTTAGCAGGAAGCAATGAATTTTGGAGAATTCTGAAAACTATAAAATCTATTTAACAAGAAAAAAGGGACACAATGTTGCACCTGTTTTTCATTTCTGTTCATTCGTATCTCTACTTGTGAGCTTTAGCATGAAGCTTAGGCGCGTAGAACAGACCCTAGAATTCCATCATTTGAATATTGTACATAGGATATTCAAACACAGGATGAGAAGCCATCAACCTTAAATAGTTGTGGAGCAACCTCCCTTTGCTTAACCGTATGTGCTCCTAGGCAGGAGTAGTTGTTGGCCCCCGCTTCATATATGGATAGACTTATTAGTCCCTGCCCTTCCGGGCTGGCAGGGACTATAGTAATCGATCTGTAAGGCTAGCATTATTCTGGCACGATAACCCACCAACCTTATATAACTTAAAACAAAGTTAGCTGATATGACACAAAAACCAACACGATATTTTATATTTTCTTATTCCTTTAACCAATCAGCAGATTTTCCATCTTATTTGGCCTCAAAACGAGGCATACGGGCAGTTATACGGGCTCAAAAGTTAGGACAAGTGAACATTTGACAGTTTCATGAACTAATGAACTAATGCTATGTTTGCATTAGCATTAATCCCATAACATTTATTGTTAACCAAAACTTATGTACTTATGTTAAACCATAAGTATGGCAGCCCTGTCGTGTCAAACAATCCGAGTGCCGTGTCAAAACCCTAATTTGCATGAGAAATGCCATGTCAAAACGGTAAATTTGCATGAGAAATGCCGTGTCAAAACGGTAATTTGAATGAGAACAACGGCCTGCCTTAAAGTTCTGTGGCCTGCAAAGAACCCTGCTTCTGTGGCGTGGAAACTCCAGCACTGTGGCCTGCAAAGAACCCCTGCTTCTGTGGCGTGGAAACTCCAGCGATATGCAAGGTACTCAGAGAAAACAAGCCGATATTAGAATACTATACACGCAAATATTAGAATACTATAAATTGCTTTTTCTTTTAATCTGTGCAGATCGAGCAATCTGATATAATGATGCATTCCTGCATTAGGACAATTGCTTTGAGTTTACCTATTCGCATCATTTCACCAGCTTGAGAGGGATCGATGGGAAGGAATCTACAGTACATGTGAATACAAGTAGTATATCATTACCTTATCTTCGGTTTTACTTTTCTAAATTTCTGAATACAAGTAGTATATCATTACCTTATCTTCGGTTTTACTTTTCTAAATTTCTGGTTTAGCCTCAAGAGGTTTGTAGGTTTGTAATTTTGAATAGTATGATTCTTCACTATCTATTGTTTAATTTGTAACTAACACACTGACCGACTGACCGACTGACACAGGGATTGCGGATATCTATAGAGGCATTGCGGATATCTATAGATACAGGATCCTACCTCTGATCCTTATCGCCGCTAAGGTTGCATCCATGGAAGGATCCGCAGTGCCGCTTCCTTGGAAATTGTAGAGTCTGTCGCTGAAAAAAGTGCAGTGCGCCACCCCAACTGTATGCGCGCCTGAAATTAAACCCAAAACAGAGAGTCTGTTCACTCACTCCAGTGCTTTTTAAAGTAAACTAAAGGGTCAGATTATGTCTGAATGTGTTGTATAATTAGCAATATGTACCCAACAGAATGACCATATCTTGGAGTGTCAGGCC
>APFE031142131.1:15888-39464 GCA_000404065.3 Pinus taeda | reverse complement strand
TTATGAGAAGGAAATGTTGGCAATACTACATGCACTTAAGAAATTGCGACCCTACCTAATGGGAAGACACTTCAAGGTAAAAATGGATCATGATAGCCTTAAATACTTTTTAGAACAAAGATTATCCTTTAAAGAGCGACAAAAGTGGGTCACAAAGATGTTGGGTTATGACTTTGAAATCATCTACAAAAAAGGGAAGCAAAATCTGGTGGCAGATGCACTCTCAAGAAAGGATGAGGATGTGGAAGCATTATTATGCGCCATTTCTATTATCCAATCAGATTGGATAAACGAAGCAAGGGAGGAACGGAAGAATGATGAAGAAGTGTGGGCACTTATTCGAAAGTTACAACAAGATTCCAGTACATCTGATACATTTAGCTGGTGATTCGTTATGGTACAAATATTGCTTATACCTCTGTAAGAATTCCCACCTAAAACAAAAGATTCTTATGGAATTGCACACTTCTCCCTTAGGAGGGCACTTAGGATTTTTAAAAACTTACCACAGGGTTAAGAAGGAATTTTTTTGGGATGGCCTTAAATTAGATATTCAAAAGTTTGTGGCGGAATGTTTGGTTTGCCAACAAAATAAAGTTGAAACAATTAAGACACCGGGTCTATTACAACCTTTATCCATTCCAAGCCAACGTTGGGAGGAGGTTTCAATGGATTTTATCACAGGTTTACCCAAGTCTGAGGGAAAGAGTGTCATCATGGTGGTAGTTGACAGACTTACCAAGTATGCACACTTTTGTGCATTATCACATCCATTTAAAGCCAGTACCGTTTCTACTGCATTTATGGAAACAATTCAAAAGCTACATGGAAACCCAAAGATTATTGTAAGTGACAGAGATCCCATTTTCACTGGAACTTTTTGGACATAATTATTTTCTTGTCTTGGTACTCAGTTAGCTCATAGCTCATCTTATCATCCTCAATCTGATGGGAAAACTGAGATAGTAAACAAATGTTTGGAAGGATATCTTCGTTGCTTTGTATCTGATAAACAGACACAATGGGTCAAATGGTTGCCTCTGGCTGAATGGTGGTATAACACTTCCTTCCATACAACAACAAAAATGACCCCATTTATGGCACTTTATGGGTATCAACCACCATCCATCACATCATATTTAAGCAAAAATTCTAAGGTTCAAGCAGTGGAACATCACATCGAACATGAACAACAAGTCGTCCAACTCTTAAAGGATAACCTCGTGTTGGCACAGAATAGAATGAAACAACAGGCAGATCAACATCGTAGCGAAAGAATTTTTGATGTAGGTGATTGGGTATTCCTAAGGCTACAACCATATAAGCAAATGTCCCTCAAGCAAGCTAAGAAGGATAATAAATTATCACCAAAGTGTTATGGTCCATACAAGGTGTTGCAAAAGATTGGTACTATGGCATACAAATTGGAGCTTCTTGCAGCTTCTCGAGTGCACCCAGTTTTCCATGTTTCAAGTTTAAAGAAGGTTATAGGTGACAAGCTCCCAGTTCAAGCAATATTGCCATAACTTGACAAGGAAGGAAAAATTATATTGGAACTAGAAGTAGTCACAGAGACAAGAACTCAACAGCTACGAAATCGATCAATTTCGGAGTATCTCGTCAAGTGGAAGAACTTATCCACTGAAGATTCCACATGGGAGGATAAGAATTTTATATAGAAGCATCCAGAACTACTCAAGCGTTGAGGACAACACTTTTTTGAAGGAGAGGGGCATGTTAGGTCCCTATAATACTAGTGATTACCCCATTACTATTGTAGTTTTGTCCTTTATTAGTATTTTTGTGCCCCTTTTGTCCCCATATTGTTATTACTGTGCCCCATAGAATCCCTCTATTGTTATTTTTGTGGCTTTATATTATTATTGTTAGGTCGGATGGGTTATATTATGTCTCCTTAGACTCCTATATATAGAAAGGAGGTTTTGGTCATTTGTATCATGCAAGAATTGTTCATTTATGTAATGTAAAGGAGGTTGCCCCCTCGAAGAGGCTGAATTCTAAGGCGTTGATCTATCTTTTCTATCTTTTTGTGAGCTAGTTTCATAACACATCCTACCTATTTTTTCCCTTCAGTCATCAGTAGGACCCCGAACTATTGCTACCAGACACCCTATTTTTTCCCTTCAGGCCACAGGATCACCATCTGTAGTTA
The DNA here is from genome assembly GCA_000404065.3 of Pinus taeda. NCBI lineage: Eukaryota > Viridiplantae > Streptophyta > Pinopsida > Pinales > Pinaceae > Pinus > Pinus taeda. Next base: position 37,291 of record APFE031142131.1, on the reverse strand, counting down.
ATGTTGAGATTCACAGTAAGCCTGAAGGGTCTGAACAAAGTTTTTAAGATATTGAAAATTCGCAACCACGCCCTTCATAAGAAGGGAATTCTTGCAATCTCCGTGAAGGAGAAGGAGAAACAGGTAATCCTGAAATTAAATCATCAGAACCTAGATCTCCTAAAGTAGTGATGGAACAAAGGACACCCAATGTTCTTGATCAAGGTAGCACTATTAAAATCATTCCAGCCTCTTCTGGACATCCTAGGAACAACTCGCCAGCTCCAAAGATCCCTGAAGAATATTAGCATATTTTTGACCAAATGGCCAATAATCAGCGACAACCCCAAACATCTACATTACAATACCTTATTGTAGACACAATTTTCAATGCCCCCATGAAAGTTATTCCATTACAGAATATTCCTACCTTTCATGGGCTATCTTCAGAAGACCCTGATGCATTCCTTTTTGAATTTGATATCTTATGTAGGGGTTATGATTACACCACTGACCCCCAGAAGCTGAAATTGTTCCCCTCTACTCCGAAGGGAGCAGCCCTGCATTGGTTTATGGGACTTGGTGGAGGTACCATCAATTATTGGGAATAGATGAAAACATCCTTCCTTAAAAAATACCAAGATTATTACTGAACTAGAGAACTAAAAGATGAAATCTTTCAAATTGTAGCTAAGCCTAACGAGACTCTAGAAGAATATGTGGAGCGTTTCCAATATAATCTGCAAAGATCTCCTTATACAAATCTGCCTAATAATGTTCTAAAAACCACAATGATTAAAGGTATGAAAGACCAATGGGTAGAAACACTGAATATAATGGGTAAGGGTGATATTTATCAAGAGGATTATGACAATATTATAGACTTGTGCATCAGGTGCTCCAGGGGCAATACAAGGTTGAAACTAGCCGGACGCGATGCGATCACCAGAGAAAGCAAAGCCTCAGGAGGAAGCATTACAAGAGTCGAAATCATCAACATATTGGAAGATTTCAAGACCGATATCCTGGGAACCCTAACGACACAATTGGATATCATGCAAGCTAAACGAAAGCAGGCTGAAGTAGAACAAAACTTGGTTATTTTTGGTCCCCGTTGCAGAAAAAAACACAGTCATAAAGAATGCCTGCTGGATATGATATAGGCATGTGCCATATGTACTAAGGAGCATGCCACAGAAAGTTCACCAGCGCTCCATGATTAAAAGCAGTCTTCAAGGAAGCGGAAGAAGAAGTGGAACCAGTATATCTATTGAACCAACTTCGTCAATGGAAAGCACATCAGATAGGTATGCCTACCAATCTATCATTGTTCTTTCCTCCCTCGCAATATAATTCTCAGCAATATTCAGGGGCGGCATGGTAGAACCAACCACCTTTTTCTACTTGGCCACCTTAAACATTTTCTATGCCACCATGGCCCAACTAGTCAAATCCAAACAATAATTGGTCAAATCCCTCTTACCCTCCACCATTCTGGCAGAACAATCCCTCTCCATCCCAATGGTCCCCTTCCACCTCACAAAATCAGAACTGGCAAAGATTCGCGAACCAGCCTATAGTGACAATTCCTCTGTCTCAACCTACTTTACCAGCACCTTATACGTTGTAGTAGAATCCTCAATCTAATATACAACCACAACTCCCAGCCCAGCCCAACCCAAATCCCAACAACAGACTGATCCAGCCAGTGCAAATCATTGAAGGTTTGGACCTTAAAGCTGAGTTGAGAGAGTATAATGAACTCAAGTTAAGATCTGGAGGCATAATCACTCCAGACGAGGATAAAAACTTGCAACCTGAAGAACCACACCCAAATAAGCCTTTGACTATAAACGATTGACAAGGGGAAGATACAGTCAGGCAGAAAATGCCCAAACAGATCATAACTACTTCCCCACCATTCCCAAAAATACTGATGATACCATGCCTAATTGAACATCCCAACTTTGATCTTCTGGGTGAACTCAAGAATATCTGTATAAAAATATCCTTCCTCCAGGCTATTCAAGACATTCCAATATATGCCAAAACTATTAAAGAATTGTGTATAAAGAATTCTGTGAGGCAAACAAAACTAACCCAACTATCCATGTTGTCGGGACTTTGTCTGATTTATTACTAAGCAAAGAGACACCTGTAAAATATGAAGACCTGGGAAACCCCATTGTCATAGTACAGATAAATGGCCGCTCTTTTCCCAATGCTTTAGTTGATTTAGGGGCATCCATTAACATTCTCACAACAACAACTTGCAAAATACTTGGCATCATAGCCTTGGAACCAACAACTACCTTGCTGGAACTTGCTGACCGCTTAGTCATTAGGCCAGAAGGAACATTACCAGCTGTGATGGTTTCTGTATACACTTGGGAATATTCGGCATAGTTTTTGATTATTAACCCTAGGAACCAGCTAGATGGACATCCTTTAATTTTAGGAAGGCCTTGGTTAGCAACTGTTGATGCTTATATCAGCTACCAAACAGGCAATATGACCATAACTAGAGGGAATGATGTGAAGAATCTACCCTTATACCCTCCTACTCAACTAAGCCTAACCATTTTAAAAACTAGGAAACAACCTGTAACATATTTAATAGAAAATATCCGGTCACCATTGACTGTGGCAGATGCCCTTGAATTTAAAAACCAAACAGGAGACAATGTCATTAATACCTTTATCAATCATCCTGCTATAATATCTAGTTTTAAATGTCACAAGATTAAATCAGTCCTTGACAATGAAATTGAAGAAGATTTCCCGAGAGATATCAATGATCAACCAATACCAACAAGCACTTCCTATAATAGCAAACCTATTGAAATCGAACCACGGAAGATCCTGAATATTAATAGTAATTTGAGTGATGACCAACAACAGAAACTTATTCAAGTCCTTAGGAAATATAAAGGAGCTTTTGCTTAGGATTACCCAGACATGAAAGGGATTGACCCTTAGCTATGTATGCACCACATTTACACTAAAAAAGATGCAAGACCCATTCGACAACCTTAGCATAGATTAAATCCTCACCTAAAAGATATTGTTAAAGAAGAACTTTGAAAACTATTAGATGAGAATTTTATCTATCCTATATCTGACAGTAAATGGATTTCTCCATTAGTAGTGGTCCCTAAAAAGAATGGGAAGTGGCGGATATGCACTGACTACAGAGGACTCAACAAAGCAATGCAAAAAGACCATTTTCCCCTTCCATTCATCGACTAGGTCCTAGACACGCTGGCAGGGAAGAAATTCTTCTCTTTCTTAGATAGCTTCAGTGGCTACAACCAAATTCAGATTGCCCCTGAAGACTAGGATAAAACTACTTTTACCTGCCCGTGGGGAACAATTGCTTACAGGGTATTACCTTTTGGATTGTGCAACGCACCTGCCACATTCCAAAGAGCCATACTTAGTATTTTTGAAGACTTGATAAATGAATGATTGGAGGTATACATGGATGATTTCACACCCTATGGAGATGACTTTGAATAAGCATTACAAAAATTGGAGAAAGTGTTGAAGATAGCAACAAGAAATGCTAAAAATAGCACTGCTATAAATAGCAATTCAACCAGTGTTGAACTTAGCAACAATGGATGAAAAGTGAAAGTGCTAAAAATAGCTTTTCTATAAATAGCATTTCAGGATACCTTCCTATTTTAGTTAGCCCCTAAACTATAATAGGAAGTAAACATCGAATTTGAACTTAACAATTGTTTGAAAATAAATTAATTAATTCACCATGAGTTAATTAGTTGTGAAAAATCAAACATGAAGTCTATGTGAGGACATGCAATAGTTTCTCCATTAATTGAGGAATTTATCCATCAGTTAAAGAGATAAGGATGAGTTCTAATTTGAGTAGTAATTAGTTGGCTCAGTTAACTGAGTCAAGTTTAGTTAAATTGATTTAAACAATTTGTTTAAATTAATATAAGTTCAGTTAGTTAATGCATGCTTGCATATAACTGCTGCTATTTAGATAACTGAATATTCTCTCATACATAACTCATGCATGTCAGTTCAGACAAAGACCCAGTTGAGATCAGATGGAGGGACAGTGTACTATCAGTTGCTAGGATATTCCTTGGTGAATATTCCTTGCATGCAAAAGGATTTCTTTCCAAGAGAATTGCATTGTTACTTCTTCTTGTTCAGTGAGTGTGATGAGGCCAATTCACACATGTGGCTTCATTGGACCCCAAGAAAAATTGCACAAAGAAATAAGGGCTTGGAGGACTTGAGGAGGATATATACTTGTCTATTTAGCCTATGAGCTTCATTGTTTGATTGCAGAGAGAGCAAGATAGCTTTTGAGCTGATTCTTTTTGTAACTTGGACAAGATTTCCACTTGTATGATAATACAGAGTTGGGGTTTTAGGTTGGTGCTTTCCCCTGGTTATTTCTTCTGTGGTATGTGTGATTGATTTATTCTTATCAGTTATATGTGTTCAATTGATCTTGCTCATATTCGATTCCACATAATTGTTTGTAGAATTAGATAAAGTATTTTGCTTTAGTATATTGCATTATCAGGTGATCTACAGGTGGGAATTTCTACATGGTATTAGAGCAAAGGTGATCAAGGAAGAACATTATACAAGAAGGGAGAAGTTTGAAGTTTGTGATTCTTGAATATAGAAATCGAGTTCTTATCACATCTCTATTTCACCTATGGCATTTAGTGGTTTAAGACTCGAGTATGCCCTTGATGGCAGCTCAAGTTATATAGCTTGGAAGGATTGCATGGATGCAATATTAGAGGATAACGGTCTAAAGGACTTCATCGATCAAGAAGTCCCCAAGCCGACTGATGCTACTCGATTGGCGGAATGGAAAAAGTGTGTGGCTAGAGCAAGGAGAATCCTTCTAGAGGGAGTTCAAGACCACATAGTCTCAAGTCTCCATGGGAAGGAGACACTATTTTCAATGTGGAAAACATTGAAAGATCTATATTAGAATAGCAGCGATCAGAGGAAGCTGGGGCTGAAATACAAGCTTCGTAAGATCAAGTGTGAAAAGGACGACATGATCTCTATGTATCTGAACAAGCTCACCACCTGTAGGGATGAGCTTGGAAGTGTAGGGATCACGACAATGGATGATGACATGGTGAGTCTTGCACTCCTCGGTCTTCCTAAGAGATGGCATAGCTGCCAAGACTCGGTTAATGGAAGTGAGAAACTGCTAGATTGGGAACGAATTTGGTCAGATCTAATGCAAGAGGAGATAAGAAGAAGCACCAAAGATGGATCCTCATCGAAGCAAGATGATGAGGAAAATCTAGCCTTAGCGAGTAAGGCAAGGAAGGGGAAAGGGAAAGCATCCCAATCCAAATCCAGTTCTTCCCATGCTGGGAAGAAGTTTGACAAATCAAAAGTGCGATGCTTTCATTGTCATGAAGTGGGCCATTATGCTACTAATTGTCCACAAAAGAAATCCAAGAAGGGTTCCTCAAAGGGATCTGATGGTGAGGCACTAGCCTCACAGTTTGAGCTAGATTTCTCTCTTATCGCATGCATGGTTTCATCCATGATGGGATGTGTTTGTTACCTGGATAGTGGAGCCTCATTCCACATGACAAGTGACAAGAATCTCTTTAGTACCCTAGAGGAGAAGGATCTCTAGATGCGGATCAAGATGGGCGATGATGGAAAGTACTGTGTCTCAGGTGAAGGTACAGTTGTGTTTCAGAGGGAGCATGGAGCTCCCCTCACCTTGACTGATGTAAAGTATGTACCAGGTCCAAAGAAGAATCTTGTGTCCATTGCTTTGCTAGAAGATAAAGGCTATGATGTAGTCTTTAGCAAAGGAAAGGTATTCCTGAGGCATATCGACACTAGATAGACAAAGTGAATAGGGATTCGAGTTAAGAATCTCTACAAGCTGGAGGTAGATGACTGTGCTGCTTTGAGTTCCAAAGCAGAGATGGTGCAGAGCCAAGATGTTGGCGAGCTATGGCATAGAAGATTGGGCCACTTGCACCATGGAGCCCTAAAGATCATGCATCAGATTTCTACCAGATTACCCAAGGGAAAACTTGAGCAGACGAGTATATGTAAAGGTTGTACCTTAGGTAAGTATGCGAAATATTCCTTTCTGGATCAAGACAGTAGAGCTGGAGCAATCCTGGAGTGAATTAATTTAATTGTATATGGACCTGTTAGCACCTAAATCTACCTTAGGCTGAAGGAAGGAAAAATTCAAGGTAACCACAAACCACGCTCAATCTGGTAGCTAGCCCTACCAGAATAGGATAGGGCTCTCTCCGTGTCGCGCTTAGTGAATAAACGGACAATATGGTCTGAGGTGACTTACAACGAATATTGATTTTAGGCTAGTAAATAGATATGGAAACAAGAAGCAAATTTTTATAAATGACTGAATTTCTGGGATGTATGGGACCAACGAACAGTAATGAGCAGATAATTTAACACAAAGGCACAGATTACTTCGTGAGGCAAGATAGGCGGAAAGTCTAGCAATTAAATTTGAAATAATGCGAAATGGAAAGATTTTTTAGGAGGGTGAAAAGGGCATGAACACATGAATCCTTTTCAACAGAAGAAGAACACAGAACGTGAAACTTTCCCACAGGCAGAGCAAAAAACATGAATTCTACCTTATCTTACTTAGAAAATTTCACTGGAAATGAATATGAATGAACTGTGAAACATAATGAAATACATATGAAACATAAAGAGAACACATTTGCTACACTCACACCACATGAATCTCATGAACCAGAGCCGCTGCCTTTTCATTAATTCTCTGTCAAAATATACAATGAAGAACTGAGTTTCTCTCCCACAGTCTCCCAGAAATTACAACCAACCTTTTGCAAATGGTTTTGCATACAATAAATAGACTATGCCATTGGGAAATGGAACGACCCAGAGTTGGGGAGTTTTTCAAATCATTACAAAGTGGAAATGGAAAGCCAACCATTAGTGATAGGTGCAGCGTTACAAAAATGACAAATTGCTTTGGGTGACTGCTCGCGTTCCTTTGCCACTTGGATAGAAGCCAACCTTTAGTGAAAATACTCCTTAAACTTTGCCTTAGGTGCCGAGAAAAATGTAGTGTAAATGAGCGGGCTCACTTGGAGAAAGTCGCGAATCGAAATGTCACGGAGCGGAAGTGATTTTGGCCTTTGGGTCCCTGTGCGCCGCGCCCAAATCTATATGCGTCACGCCACTTTGGAGGCAATTTTGAGGTACCTTCTAAAGTCCAAATGGCGCCCAAGTGTGCTTGTTAGAAAGCCCTGCCTATCTACTTTCCAACCCAAGTGGAATTTCTGAATTTGGTGCTCATTTTCCCCTCCAAAACTTCAATCTCCAAAGACTTCTTCCTGTGTGTCAAAATAGGGTCAGAGAGGTCATTTTTTGAGTGTTTTTGACCTCCTGGGGACTCAAAACTTGCCCAAACTTCTTGGACATGCACCAACAGTCGTGATTTTTCATGTTGAATCCAAAAATGCAAACCATTCTTGATTTGGAGCTCCCAATCCTAAGCGTCACGCCAGTGGCGCGGCGCACAGGGAGAAAAACCCTGTGTTGTGCCCAAAAATTTGTCAAGTGACCAAAATTGTCCCAAATTTTTTGAAATTTGGGCTCAAGATCCTCTATGAAGTGCCATGCAGGGCCACAGAGGCTTCAGCCAAGATTCGAAGCCGATCTTGCTCTTTTTGCCTCTTTTGTCTTTTTATCGCTCTCCTCAATTTCTCCTTCAAACTCCTTATCCGAGCCTTTGAACTCATGTTCTGTGCCCTGTAGTGATAAACCATCTACCTCAATATGGTTTTGTCCTTGTCATCCTTCTCTAGCAGTCTCTCAAGGTGGATGTTGATCCGCTTGAGCCAAGACTCTGGGTCATTGTTAATCTCTTGCTCTAATGGAGTGAGCTCAATCCTCCTATGTTGGGTAGCTTGGCGATTCTCGCGGATGTTTTGCAGCTCTATGATCTCATTCTGGTGTTCAAGCTATTTGTTCCTCTACTCCAAATACCTGATAATCCACTTAGCCCTCTCCGAATTGAGAGACAAGGCTTGGATCTCCGTTTGCTGCTCCTGGATGGTCCTCCTAAGTTTGACACTCTCCACATCTATATCATCATCATGAATGAGGATGAAGTCGGCCTCTTGTTCACTTGATGGCCCCTCGTCATGCATGGGCCTCTTGCCCTTTTCCTGTGCCTGTGTTGCCGATGTTGGAAGCGAGGCCCCTTCCACCCCGGGTGGAGATAACACTCGCTTGGTTGCTGCAAACAAATGTCTACTGCCTCTCTGATAGGTGATGAATACTGGCATAGTAGTGGTCTCATGGCGCTCATACTGATGAGAAGGACCACCTATCTCATGTTCAACCTCTGATAATACCTGTGAAGTGCTGAAGAGGTCACGGGAGATAAAATCATCCCAGGTAATTCCCTGCAATCCCAACTGATGAACCACCAAAATCTTGATAAGAGCAAAATGATAAACATTGTTAAGTTGCTGTTGAGGGGTCTTGTGCTGCATGAAGGTGTTCATCCTCTCTATATTCCTGCAAATGAAATATGGGATGTTCATCATCCGTACCCTGGTAAAGTGCATGAGCAACCTGAAGTGATAGGCATATAGACGAGAGAACCTCCCCTCACAGCTGAAATACTTCATGATCAACTTCATGAGTGGAGCATATTCATCTTTCAAATATCGGAACGGAAAGACTCTTTGGAGCTGCCTCAAGAAACTTGCCTTAATGTAAGGCTCATAATGTTGCCAATCAACCTTCTATTTCTTGTGCCACTGTTCTCCAACATTTGGTATGTCGATTGGTAATGAGACAGTTTCGGGTGTCAGTGTGAAGGTGATCCCGGCCAAGATAGAGTGATCTCCATGTAGGTGAAGCAAAAAAAGATGGGCCAACTCATGATGAACTTGAACACTAGCCACCTTTTGACAAAACTTAAAACATGACAAATTCTGGAAACATGACATAGCAAGAGGGCAGGCCTGCAATTCTGTGAGGGTAGTTGGCTCATCCCTAACATGTTTGCCACTTTTGTGATGTCTCCGGGGAGCCTGTTCTTCTGAGGATGAATCACTTTGTGTTTCCATCTCATACTCCGATGACTTCTCAGATGACATGACTGTCGTATGTGTACTGTTCTTGGACTGCCCTTTGGTGATGGTATGAAACTAGGTGTTGTTGTGATATCTGCCACCAAGGGGAATAATGCAAAAAGGGAGTGTTAGGAAGGGGAATAATATGATGGGAATAGGGGTTATGGGGGGAAATTTTGTTCAGGGATATGTAGGAGGGTTTGGGGATTTTATAAGGTATGGTTTTGGGGTTTTACATTGACAAATGAGTGGAGGGGATAGGGAATATGGGTTTAGTATTGTTTTAGGGTAGGGAAAGATGGGAAAAATGGAATAGGGGGAAAGGGAACAATGGAAAGAAGGGGAAAAATGAAAGGTGAAAGAGAAGAGGAACCTTGGCATCAACACAACAAATTTGTAACCCTAAGAGCAATGGCTTTGATGATTTCAAGTGGTAGGGTTTAGGCGTTTTTATTGCAACTATATATGGCCATAAACCACCATCATGTTCACAAAAACATATGAGCAACCGAGATGTAGACCCTAGCACAAACTTGGATGAAACACATAAATGGAGGCTCTACCTACTTGTGGAATGAAGAATTTGCAATTTGGAGGAATATTTCAGTGAATTTCATGCCTTTTAGCCCTGTGCGCCGCACTAGTGTAAATTTACACTGGAAAATTTCTCCCAGTGCGCCGCGCTCCCTCTGTGCGCCGCGCCTTTTTGCAGAAGCCTTTTGGAGGCCTTCCCAGTGTCCAAATTGGGTGCAGGATAGCTCGTTGGAAAGATATTTGAGTCTAATTTTCAACCCAACTCGAATTTGTCAGTTTGGAGTTCATTTGACCTATCAAAAATCAAATTTCCCAAGACTGGTCAAAATGTCCAAATGAGGCTGCGTCAAGGCAGAGTGCTGTTGTAGTCAACTTTTAAAGGTGTTCCTGAACTCCAAATTGAGATCATGATAGCTCATTGTAAATATCTTTGTGTTTAGTTATCATTTTACTCATCATGAAAGTCATTTGGCTAACCAAGCTAGGAGAAAACTTGATTTTCCCAAGGTAACTTTAGAGGTGCATCAATCCTCCCGAGGCAATTGTATTTTTGACATTTCTCGAAAACCATGACACCTGTGTAAACAGTGAAGGAGGTTTTTCTTCTTGGACCTATGTTGGACAAAAGCCTCTCTCATGTTTCCAAAATGCATATTTTCTTGCTCAGAAACATCATTTGAGTGAATTATTGAGCCTTCCTCTGGCCTGCAAGTATTATTGAAGCACTTTGAGAACAACAATTTGCAAATCCTAGACCTAATGACCAAGTCGAATCTTTTCCATTAAAATATCAAACATTGACTGTCATGTACTTTAGTGAACATTGACGAAAAGGCCTAAGCCAGCAGGTGCCATACATGAGGGGAAATGACTAACAAAACCTTTTCCGTCAGATTATGGCATGCCCCTAGTGGAATGCAGCTGAGTGAATGGAGCGAGACTCCTAAAAATGAAATGCAGAAAGAGTTTTGATCTCTGACGGAGGACTGACAAGACCGACTCTAACAGGACCATTCTCTACAACCTCCACCGCTAAACAAAGGTACTATGTTATTTTTATTGATGATTTTTCTCATAGATGTTCGATCTACTTTATGCAAAAGAAGGATCATACCTTCTTGATGTTTTGTGAGTTTAAAGCCTTGGCAGAGAAAGAATCTGGAAAGAAAATAAAAGCCTTGCATAGTGACAATGGTGGAGAGTATCTCTCCCAGCAGTTTAAGGACTTCTATGCTTTAGAAGGAATTAAATGGGAATTGAAAGCACCCGATAACCCACAGCAGAATGGGGTGGCCAAAAGGAAGAACAAATCATTGTGGGAGCAGCTCGATCGATGTTGCATGACCAAAGCCTACCACTACACTTGTGGGCTGGGGCATGCAATACAGCAGTATACTTGCAGAATAGCAGCCCGTAGTGTATACTGGGGATGAAGACACCTATGGAGGCCTATTCTGGGAAGTGACCTAATGTAAGTCACTTCCGAATCTTTGGATCATCAGTTTACTATCATGTGACCAAAGATGCCAGGAAGAAGCTAGACCCAAAAACTGAGTTGGGAATACTTGTGGGGTACACAGATACACCTCACAACTATCGGGTGTACCTGCCTTCCACTTAGAGGACTGTGGTACACAATGATTTGAAGTTTGGTGAGCAGAAAGCCATGCAAGTGTTACTTGAGAGGGAGCTCAAGTTTCATGCAGATGAGGAACTTTCAGTTCCTAAGGATGAGGAGCCTCAGATTGATGCGGAGCAGCCACATGTAGAGGATCCAGGAGTGGAGACATCCACTCATGTTGATACTTATAGAGATGGGCAACAATGCTCAAGGGAAGCTTACAGGTTGATCCTGGATGTGCGGGAGAATGTGGGACAACCATATTCTCAACACAGATAGAGGAGGTTGCCAGAGCAGTACACTGGTTACATGGCCTTGGTTGGGGAGTGTGTAGATTCCGAGCCTTCTTCATTCGAAGAGGAAATGTAGCAACCAGTGTGGGTTGATGCAATGGTGGAGGAGTATGACTCCATAATGTGGAACTGTGTTTGGGATATTGTCCCAAGACCTCAGGATAAGTCAATGGTGAGTTCCAGATGGCTTTACAAGGTAAAGCAGGTATCTGATGGCAATGTTGAGAAACACAAGGCAAGGTTTGTTGCCCGAGGTTACTCACAGGTCGAGGGGATCGACTATAATGAGACTTTTGCTCCTATAGCAAGGTACTCATCGATTAGATCAATATTGGCACTATCAGCTCAGATGGGGTGGAAGATCCACCAGATGGATGTGAAGACAACATTCCTCAATGGGACGATTGAGGAGAAGGTGTACATTGAGCAGCCAGAAGGTTTTGAAACCTTCAATAATGAGTCGCATGTGTGCAGACTCAAGAGGGCTTTGTATGGGCTGAAGCAAGAACCCCATGCTTGGTACACCAGGATCGACAACTATTTCACTGGGTTGGGCTTTACCAAGAGTGAAGCAGATGCGAACCTTTACCACATCATGGTATAAGGTAAGCCATTGATCATTGTACTTTATGTTGATGATCTGATTTTGACAAGTGATGATCAGCTGATACAGTCTTGTAAGGAGGACCTTGCAAGAGAGTTCGAGATGAAAGACATGGGTCTTATGCACTACTTTCTAGGAATGGAGGTGTGGCAGAGAGATGGAGAAGTTTTTGTATCTCAAGGAAAGTATGCCAATGAGATCCTCAGGTGGTTCCATATGGAGAAGTGCAAACCCATGTAGACTCCTCTAGCTGGGAATTGGAGGAAGGAGTATGCTACTTCAAGTGAGATAGTAGCTGCTACTCTTTATCGGCAGCTGGTGGGTTCACTTATGTATCTGGTGAACACATGACCCGACTTATGCTTTGTGGTGAACCAGCTGAGTCAAGCTATGGTTCAGCCTACCAAGATGTTTTGGAAGGTAGCGAAGCATGTGCTGAGATACCTCAGAGGCACATCTTAGTTTGGATTGTGGTACAGATGGACAGAGGGAGTGAAGCTTGGGCTTCACATATGCGGATTGGGTAGGGAGTCCATCAGACACGAAGAGCACTTTTGGAGGAATCTTCAACCTTGGTTCAGCTACAGTTTCCTGGTACAACAAGAAATAGAGATTAGTTGCACTTAGCTTAGCAGAGGCTAAATACATGGCTGCTAGTCAGGTTACATGTGAGGCCATTTGGATGCAGAAGATTCTAGTGGAATTGTTTGGTCAGAGGATGGATCCTACAGTGATCTACTATGATAATCAGAGTTGCATCAAACTCTCTGAGAATCCAGTTTTTCATGACAGGTCCAAGCACATTGATGTCTGGTATCACCATCTTTGAGACTGTGTGGTCAAGAGGATCATGTTGTTGCCGTATGTTTCGATCGAGGAACAGGATGCAGATATTTTGACAAAGGAATTGTCAAAATGCAAGTTCGAGTTCCACAGAGACAGGATTGGGGTTACTGATAATCCCTTTCTTGTTGAGAGGGAGTGTTGAATATAGCAACAAGAAATGCTAAAATAGAAAATGTTAAAAATAGCACTGTTATAAATAGTAGTTCAGCTAGTGTTGAACTTAGCAATAATGGATGAAAAGTGAAAGTGCTAAAAATAACTTTTCTATAAATAGAATTTTGGGATACCTTCCTATTTTAGTCAGTCCCTAAAATATAATAGGAAGTAAAATTCGAATTTGAACTTAATAGTTGTTTGAAAATAAATTAATTAATTCACCATGAGTTAATTAGCTGTGAAAAATCAAACATGAAGTCTATGTGAGGACATGCAATAGTTTCTCCATTAATTGAGGAATTTATCCATCAGTTAAAGAGATAAGGATGAGTTCTAATTTGAGTAGTAATTAGTTGGCTCAGTTAACTGAGTCAAGTCTAGTTAGATTGATTTAAATATTTTGTTTAAATTAATGTAAGTTCAGTTAGTTAATGCATGCTTGCATATAACTGCTGCTCTTCAGGTAATTGAATATTCTCTCATACATAACTCATGCATGTCAATTCAGACAGAGACCCAGTTGAGATCAGATGGAGGGACAATGTACTATCAGTTGCTAGGATATTCCTTGGTGAATATTCCTTGCATGCAGAAGGATTTCTTTCCAAGATAATTTTGTTTTTACTTCTTCTTGTTTAGTGAGTGTGATGAGGCCAATTCACACATGTGGCTTCACTGGACCCCAAGAAAAATTACGTAAATAAATAGGGGCTTGGAGGACTTGAGGAGGATATATACTTGTCTATTCAGTCTATGAGCTTCATTGTTTGATTGCAGAGAGAGTAGGATAGATTTTGAGCTAATTCTTTTTGTAACTTGGACAAGATTTCCAATTGTATAATAATACAAGGTTGGGGTTTTAGGTTGGTGCTTTCCCCTAGTTATTTCTTCTGTGTTATGTGTGATTGATTTCTTCTTATCAGTTATATGTGTTCAATTGATCTTGCTCATATTCGATTAAGCTTCCGCATAATTGTTTGTAGAAGTAGATCAAGTATTTTGCTTTAGTATATTGCATTATCAGGTGATCTATAGGTGGGAATTTCTACAGAAAGTTCTCGAATGGTGTATTGCAACTAGGCTATGCTTAAGCCACGAGAAGTGCCAAATAATGATGACAGAGGGATTGATCCTAGGTCATTTCATTTCAACAACTGGAATTCAGGTAGATCTAGCAAAAATACAGGTAATCCTCTTATTAGCTACTCCCTGCACTCAAACAGAGGTATGTAGTTTTCTGAAATTTGCAGGACATTATCGTAGATTTATAAAGAACTCACAGATTTCTACACCATTATATGCCTTCACAGGAAATGTTGATTTTATATGGACTGACAAATGTAACATTGCCTTTATAGAGTTGAAATGGCTAGTGTCAACAACACTAGTATTACGAGGGCCAAATTGGAATATACCATTCCAGATTTCATCAGATGCGTCAGATTCAGCTGTTGGAGCAGTTCTTGGCCAAGAAGACGAAAAGAAACCCTATGCTATATATTACATTAGAAAAAATTTAACTCCTACTGAGTTGAACTATACAGTAACAGAGAGAGTTTTTAGTTGCTATTTATGCTATTAACAAATTCAAACACTATATAACTCGATACCTTGTAGTTCTATATACTGATCACTTTGCTATCAAATATTTAGCTAATAAACCCATCACGAATGGAAGAGTGACACGTTGGTTACTACTTTTGCAGGAATTTGACATAACTATAAAGGATCGACCAGGGAGGGGAAACCTTGTGGCAGATTTCCTCTCCCGAGTACCAAGAAAATACGATGCAATGGCGGTAGAAGACCAGTTCCCGGATGAACACCTGTTTGCTGTGGCCGTAAAAACACCATGGTACTAGCGAATTATTTAGCAGTAGGAAAACTGCCGAAACATCTGACACCTAGAGAAAGGAAATTAATAGTGCAACACAACACTTAGTTCTCCTGGATTAAAGGATACCCTTTTCACACAGGGGCCGATATGCACATCCACAGGTGTATCAGGGAAGACGAAATTTATGATATCTTAAAAACCTGCCATGATGGACATTGCGGTGGACATTTTGCAGACCATAGAGCTGGACATAAAATTTTGCAAATGGGCTACTACTTGCCCATGATTTTTAAGGATGCCAAGAAATTTGTCTATCCATGTGATAGTTTCCAAAGGAGGGGCCACCCTAGCCAATCTGATGAGATGCCCCTACATCCACAGCTGGTGATAGAACCCTTTGAGCGATGGGCATTAGATTTCGTTGGGCCGATCAACCCACCATCCATTCAGAAATCATATATATTGGTTGCAACAGAGTACGTGACTAAATGGGTGGAGGCAGTAGCATTACCAAGAGTGACAGAGGAAACAGTGATTAATTTTCTTTTCAAAAATTTTGTACGATATGGCTTACCCAGAGAAGTAATTACTGAGGGGGGCCACAATTTGTAGGCCACAAGATTGCTGCTACACTGAAGAATCATCACATTATTCACAGAATTACCTCTCCATATCACCTGCAAGCGAACGAGCAGGTGGAGAGCACTAACAAAGTAATTGAAGCTATTCTAACAAAGATAGTCTCATCACACAGACGAGACTGGGTGACTAAACTGCCAGAGGCCTTGTGGGCATATCACATGACTTGGAGGAACACAACTGGATACTTTCCATATTAGCTGGTATTTGGTAAGGAACCCATTTTCCCCATAGAATTTGAGATACAGACACTAAGGATAGCCCAGGAAGTGGGACTAGATTAACTGAAGCCCAGATTAACAAACTACAACAAATAAATGAATTAGATGAAATTCGACTATTGGCTCTACATCATACTACACTCATTCAACAACAAAGAGCCAAGTGGCACGATTCCCGGATTAAGAAGAAGACATTTCATGAGGGTGACTAGGCTCTTCTTTACGATTCCATGTTTCAAGACTTCCTTGGTAAACTGCAGACTAGATGGTTAGGCCCCTATGAAATAAAGGAAGTACATGACAATGGCACGCTTACATTGGCCACCATTGATGGGTCTGATTTTTCCTTAAATGCAAATGGGCATCGGGTATGCCTCTACCAAAAACCACTCACAAGAGAATCCTTTTACCAATAGATATGTGAAGACTCCACCATGCAAATCTTAGCTACAGAAGGAAATCCTTCGGCAGCTTCATTATTGTAAAAAGTTATTCCTTTTGGTAAAAACTGTAAATATGATTTCTGATTTGATTTTCTGTGTTTTTTTATTTTTGTTGTTCCCACGTCGGAACAAAAATTTTGATTTCTGCTATTCCCACTTCAAAACATCACGTTTTTTTTCTAGCGTTCCCACTTCGGAACAACATGTTTGATTTTTGTTGTTCCCACTTCGGAACAACACGTTTGATTTCTGCTGTTCCCACTTCAGAACATCACGTTTGATTTCTGTTGTTCCCACTTCAGAACATCACATTTGATTTTTGTCGTTCCCACTTCGGAACAACACATTTGATTTTTGTTGTTACCTCTTCAGAACAACATGTTTGATTTCTGTTGTTCCCGCTTCAAAACAATACTTTTTGATTTTTGTTGTTCCCTCTTGGGAACAACACATTTGATTTCTATTGTTCCCACTTTAGAACAACACTTTTGTTTTTGTTGTTCCCACTTCGGAACAACACTTTTGTTTTTTCTGTTCCCACTTTGAAACACCACTTTTGTTTTTGTTGTTCCCACTTTGGAACAACACTTTTGTTTTTGCTGTTCCCACTTCGGAACAACACTTTTGTTTTTGCTACTCCCACTTCGGAACAACACTTTTTTTTTTGTTGTTCCCACTTCAAAACATCACTTTTTGTTGTTTATTGTTCACATACTACCTTTTTTTTTTAGAATTGTTGTTGTTCCTTCTTTGGACCAGCATTTTTGCTTCTTAAAATCATGTTTTTATTTCCTTGCATTTTTTGTAATGTTGAACAACACTCCAGGACTATTCCTAGCTAATCTCAGCCCCATTTTTCTGATTCCCTTTCATGGCATGAAGTACAATACTTTTATAAGGACGAGAATTATGGATTCTATTAAAGCAGGTGAATATTGTTGGCATTATGTTTCTGGTATGGTTTTATGTTACAGATGTTGTACTTAATGGCAACACCCATGGCATGACTATCAATATGATGAGAATTAAGAAGTACGTAGGAGGCGCCGCAGGAGATGCCGCAGGAGACGCCACAGGAGGCGCCGTAGAAGACGTCGCAGGAGGCGCAGCAGGAGACACCATAGGAGGCACCGTAGGAGACGCCGCAGGAGGTGCCGCAGAAGACGCCGCAGGAGGAGCCGCAAGAGGCGCCGCAGGAGACGCCGCAGGAGGCGCCGCAGGAGGCGCCGCAGGAGGCGCCACAAGAGACGCCACAGAAGGTGTTCTGGGTTTAGTTTTCTGTTATTGTGGATCTGGTTATCTGGGTGACTTATTGGTACTAGATGATCATTTGATATTTATGGATCCAGTTTGAAAATTTATGAAAAGTGGTCCTTGAAAGAAAAGAAGTAGGGGGTTGTAGCTCCCTTCCAGGAGAGACTGGAAAAATGAGAGAGAGTTGTAGCTCTCTGCAGGTTGCAGCCTGCGTACTGGTAAAGGATTACACCAGTACAAGACCATTGTAAAAGGAGTTTCTAATTTGAAAGAAGATAGAGACATATTGCAGCAGGTGGTTTTCACCCACATTGGGTTTCCACCTTATATCTGGTGTTCTTTGATGTGACTGTCTGTTTTTCTTGCTCATTATTTTATGGTACTGATATGCAAAAATAATTCAAAGTGTAAATAAGGAAGATTCGTTAAAAGAACTAGATAATACTGATTCACCCCCCCCTCTCAGTATTATTTTCAACACAAGCCACCTCTTAGAATAGAAACAAACATGGAGACTCTTGTTCAATTGAAGCAGCATATAGTTTTTCTTCAAACAGAATGTAACCTACTCAAAAACATGGTTTTAAACTTAAGTAAGGGGGATTAATCAAATCAAGTTTCTCAATAATTCAATTTGATTAATTTACTTACTAAAGACATGTAAATTGTAAAGAAAGCCTATGTCCCTTTAGACACATGCCTAGAAAAAGTGGCAACTCATCATGCTTTCTAGTAAGTTTTAAAGTTGTTTGAATTCTAAATTTATATTGTAAACTATACATCATTACAAAATATTGGGAAAATTTATCTAAAACAATAAATAAGCCCTATGTAACTCACACTATTTTTTCCTCAAAAAATTTGTAACAACATTGTTATATAAATTAGTTACCAACATCATTGCAACTTTAATTAATATAAATTTTTATAATTACAATTAAAAAAAAAAAACACTTTGCCAACATGTATATTTGAAATTGATTGTACAATTTTTCCCATTATTCAAAGCTTTGAGTAATAAACAAATTATTTAATTTTTTCCCATTATTCAAAGCTCTGAATAATAAACAAGTTATTTAATTTTATAATCACATTAATTCAAGGAATTAAAATAAGTAATGGACTAAGTTAAGTTTAGTGGTTGGTTAATTGCAAATTTTATCATCACATTAATTCAAGGAATGGAAATGATTAATGGCCTATGTTTGGTGGCAGTTAATTGAAAACCCTTATGGGGGAGAATTTCAAATCTTAGACACATCCATTAATGTTGGTGAAATAATTTTTTAATATTAAGTCGAAGTTTAAAATTGACGAAATATATTTATGTTTATGGATAAGATGAATATATTATTAAGTTATTTACTTATAATAAAATAGATTGGAAAATAGTTATAAAAAATACTTATAATAAAAATTTAAAAATAGTTTAGGTTTTAGGTAGATCAATTATCTTCGACCTTGATTTCAGTAGAGAGTGTCTTCAAAGTCAAGTGCAATAATGGCCCTTGCAACTTTGTCATGGCACATGATTAATTATTGTGACGGGAGGTTACCCATATTACGATCAATGCTAATTAGACCCCACATAGATTCAATGTTGCCCTGACAAAAAGGGAAAATGTAAGTTGGTCATGGTTGTAATTTATGGTGGTCAAACCTTTGAGAAAAAAAAGGGCCATTGAAATGGATGGTTTAGATTTTTGTCATGGTACATGATTAATAATTGTGAGGAGTGGTGTGCCCATATCACAATCAATGCTCCTTTAGACCACACATAAATTCAATGTTTCCCTAACAAAAGGGAAAAGATAATTGGTCATGGTCATAATTAATGGTGGTCAAACACTGAAATAGATGGTTGAGATTTTGAGATTTAGATTAAAGCCAATTATTTAGTTAAGGAAACTTAGATTAAAGTCAATTATTTAATTAAGGTAAGTTCGTTAGGGTTATAATTGATGGTGATCAACTTTGAAATTAGTATGAGATTTTGATATTTGCGATAAAAAGATTGATTAATTAATTATTTTGTTTGTGGTTTATTTTTGAAATAATTTTTAGATTTTATTTTAATTATTAATAAATTATTGGTTGATGGTAGAATTAATCTATCCAAATTATTTTAATAGTATTATTCAAACAAAATGTGAGATTTATCTCAAAAGTTAATTATTATTTTTTTTACCTTTTTTAAATTATGAAACTTACCTTAAGATTTTTTCAGTTTGTGTTAAGACATTGATATTGTAAGAAAACATATTTATAGTTGTTAATTAATTTCCATGGTAAAGTAGGTGTGAATCTACATAGTTAAAATATTGTGAAATTTGTTTTTTAAATGCCATAAATATGTTTAACCCATATATTAATATTTTTATAATTAATAAAAAATTATTAATATTTAAAATAAAGTTATAATTAGTTGATAATAATAATAATAATAATAATAATAATAGCCCACGGGTTGTTTTGGATTGATGGTGAATGGGTGCATTTGTAAGGCCACTCCTTGTGATAGGTCACTGGTTCAAATCCCTCGTGGGTGTCTTACCTACTGAAAAAAAAAAAAAAAAAAAAAAAAAAAAAAAAAAAAAAAAAAAAAAAAAAAAAAAAAAATAGGAATAAATAAATAAATAAATAAATATCTGTAATGTGAAATGGTTTATCATGAGATAAGTGCTTTGATTCATATGCAATTTTATCATTCATTCAAATTTGTATGGCTGCCCTAGTCCTAAATAAATTGAATTAACTAAATTAATTGAGTATGATTTGTCCATAGGTATACTTTTTATTTTACTCATTTTTAAAAATTAAAAGAGTAAAGATAAATTAAATTTATTATATCTTTTTTGGTAAAATAGATGCATTCTCCCCAGTTGAGGTGGCATTCATATAAAACATTTGAGGGGGGAGGGTGTAGAAATTTGGTAGAAATTGCAACTGCTCAAGATTTGAAACTGAAAAGCAAGAGACACAATTATACTATATTGATTTCCAGAATGGAAATCACAATTTAGAACAACATGCATAGGCATGCAACAAGAAACATGTGAACCCAATTGAGAAAAACCCATCAAGTCTCTTTGCATTAATCCGTTGAATAGAGAAACTATTACAATTGCTAGTTCTAGCTCTATGCTCAACCTGTAAAAGAATAATTGTTCTCTCTGTTGAATGAGGATCTTTGGAAAAAGCTTAGCCAATTAGTTGCTCCTCCAACCTCATATTTCCTTGCGCGTATCCTGAGGAAATTATCCCCTAAAAGATAGGAATTTCCTCCTAATTCATTGCGCAATTCCTGTTATGTACCTAGGGGGGTAATATGGGGTATCGAGGGAGGTACCCAAGGTAATAATGTAATAATGGGACGGGCCATAGTAATAAATAAGGTGGTTAACCCATGTCATGTAAGGGACCACAAGTAGTTAATAATAATGTAATGGGGCCCATGGTATTAGTTGATGGTATAAGGAAACCATGGTAATGATGCATGGTATTGTATGTATGAGGCCTATATAGAGGCTAGAGAATCCACATGGAGAGACATGAAGAGAAATAGTCTTGTATGAACAAGCATATGGCTTGGGGAGTATTCTCCTTCCTTAAGGAGTGAATGTATGGTGTGGCCCTACCTTAAGGGTTTGATAATAAAGATTCATTTCTATCTATTTCTTGGGTTTATTTGCATTATCTTATACTTTCTTATCAGATCTATAATATCTTTGGGTTAGAGCTACAACAAGTGGTATCAGAGCACTTTCTTGGGCACAAAGGTGGAAATTTTTTTTACTTTTTGCAGGATTTCAAGGGCAGCGAGCTTGCATATCAGATCTGTG
>APFE031142131.1:0-13809 GCA_000404065.3 Pinus taeda | reverse complement strand
TTCATCCACATTGGGTTTCCACCTTATATCTGGTGTTCTTTGATGTGACTTTCTGTTTTTCTTGTTCATGCTCATTGTTTTATGGTACTGATATGCAAAAATAATTCAAAGTATAAATAAGGAAGAATTGTTAAAAGGACTAGATAATACTGATTCACCCCCCCTCTCAGTGTTATTTTCAACAAATATCCTTAACGAATTTAGACTTCTGTGATCCATAACATTGTTTAGAGAATCTTCGGCGAAAATCACATAAGTATTCTTTTGTCGACGCGTTTCGAACCAACCAGTGTGGTTCATCGTCAGGACAAGTTGAAGATCAAATCCAGCTTAGCTTGTTTAAATAGATGTGCAGAGACTCCAACGGCTATATTTGACCTAATGACCCAAGTCAAACCAATAATATTCATGATCTATTTTTATTTATTTTTATTCTAAGAATTAGTTAAATTCGGTAATTTATATAATAAATTATTCATTTGTTATTTGTACTAGTATATATATATTCAAAAACCTAACTGATTCATTATTAAATTAATATCCTTGGTATATCATATATTTATTAACTTATCATTTATACCTAATGGCCCAATTTTAACTTAAATTAATATATTTTTTATAAATAATTTAATAATTTATATTTATTAAGTAATTTAATAAATTATTATTCCAATAATATTATTACACTTAATATTCTAGATATATTAAAATACTATTATCTTAGAAACTAGATAAATTAGGTAAATTTAATAACTAAAAAATTATTAGTTAATGGCTTGTTTATTAATAAATGTATGCATATGTACCAAAAAACGACCTAACTCAAACCAGTAATGGTACATCATATATTTATTTAATAATACTATTTATTTATCATCTAAATCTAAGGTCCATTTAAAGCCCAAATAATGAATTATATCCTTTATCAAGGTATAATTTTATAATTCATTTATTAAGTAATCTATATTCATTTAATAATTTATTCATCCAATCATAAGATAATTAGATATAAATACATGAAATAAGATAAGGATACCAATAGTATGTTATAGGCTTGTAATTAATATTTCTAATCCTATATGTAGAAATCCAATTTAACTATTTCATGACTATTAATATTCTGATTATAAAATAATTGCTTAAAAGAAACCTTAAAAGGAAATAAGGATAATACAACCAAAGGTTCGAAAATACCTCATAACCTACTAATAGTTCAAAGGACGAAAAATAATAGGACTAACCAAACCAAAGCATTAGGGAAGACGGGGAAGAAATCCAAGGAACACCGGCAGTGGAAAAATAATACTCCTTGAATTAATGAATTTTCATAGAAATATTGTTTAAAATTGGAAAAATTAGTTGTTACAACTTACTTGTTGTTCTATCTCTCTGTTGATGTTTGTTGCTATGTTTTCTCCACTGCACTAATCCTTTGCAATAGTAGGAAGAACTCAAGCATTATGGGTGGTAAGCCAGTGCACCGAGAACCTCTAATGCTGGAAATCTCTGACAGAGCCAGAGAAATTCTGGTCCGCACAGGGTGGATAGCATACTTCACAAGATTTTAGCCCCCTAGTGAGGAAATCACTATTGAATTTATACAACTTCTACAGAATGGGCAATCCCTGGTGAGAGGTAGAAGAATTACAGTATCAGACACTGTAATAATTGAAGTATCTAGGCTACCAACATAAGGAACTACATGGCCAAAGAAACACATAATGTTACAAGACGCGGTGGACATTTTCAGAGATGTAGGCGAGGAATTAATCAAGAAAGGCAAGGGCATACAACCATCTTCTCTGGCAGAACCATGGCGTGAGTTGGCAAATATTGTCCAAAGGTACATTACCTGTGATGGATGACAAGATGTGCTAAGACCACGAAAACTCAAACTTTTAGTTGTTTTGAAACAAAAGATCACTGTTAATCTGCCATCTTTCTTGAATTTATTGCTGCATGATACCACCGATAGAATAAGGTGGGCTAGGCACCCAGAGACCGTAGTTAGCCACCATGGATTGATAAGACTAATTGTTACCCACAACCTCATTCAACAAAACTTAACTTGGGATGGTCTCATAGCACCCCTGGAGATTAGCCAAAACCCTGTAATTCAGAGTCCTGAAATTTTGGCAATAAGCCAGCAGGGCCCTGTTCTGAAAAGGAAAAGGTATACCCTCTCAAACATTGGACCCCACAAGCACAGGCAGTTTGCAAGGTTATATCTAGTCTAGAGAATGTCTGTAGATAGCGCCGAACAACCTGTAGAACCATCTAGACCAATTAGTATACAGGACTCTGAGTTGGAACCAGAGGAAGAACTTGAACAAGGGGAAGGATGTCATCCAAAATTAGAACCTGGGGATGAGGCCAATTCAGAACAAGAACCCAAGGAAGAGGATAGACCGGAATCAGAACAAGAAAGGGCACAACACCTTGATGATGAACTGGAAAATGAAGAAGAATTGCCTCAAGCATCAACCATGAGTCCCCAAAATGGTATTCTGTAGGATTTTGAGACAGGGATGGCT
The DNA here is from genome assembly GCA_000404065.3 of Pinus taeda. NCBI lineage: Eukaryota > Viridiplantae > Streptophyta > Pinopsida > Pinales > Pinaceae > Pinus > Pinus taeda. Next base: position 11,275 of record APFE031142131.1, on the reverse strand, counting down.
CAGGTCCTGGAAAATCTAAATGCATACATGCAACTTGGAGGATCACTTGATCCTAACTTAATGGAAGCTCAATCCCCAAAATATTCTGGGCATACAGAAATTCTTCCCTCTGACCAGGAAAAGGAAGCAGACACAGAAGTTATTCATGAATCAGACAACTAGTATGGTGACACAGTTTTATTGGAACATAGCCATGATAAACAATAGGAATCTTTAGATGCAGAAGCTATTGACGAGCTTGTTAGTGTAAAAGATGCTCCTCAGAAGAGGCAAGTAGTGTTGGAAATAATACTGAGAGGTGGGGGATGAATCAGTATTAGTCAAGTCAATAATATTTTTCTTTTCATACGCAAATTTATATACGCTACTTTAATGAAGGTAACCCGCATGTACACACAACTGTGTTTAAGGAAACAAGCGTATATCCAGCAAAATAATGGTTCAGTTAATTCATCATATTTTGATCTTTAATCCGTGCATCAGTACTTTATTAAACATTAAACAGTAACCATGTGCAGTTAATAACAGAATGAACCATCACACATAAACAACACACATGAACACCAAGATTTAAGGTGGAAACCCATTGCGGGTGAAAACCACCTGCTGTTGTTGTCTATATCTTCTTTTAATAATAAGAAAATTAGTTTACAACATTGTAATAGTGTAGACTCATACCAGTACGCAGGCTTCTACCTGCAGAAGGTTACTACCTTCTCTCGTTCTCCAGCTTCTACTAGAAGGGAGCTACAACCCCCTAGCTCTTGTACTAGCTGATAAGTTTACTAGCTTGTAGGTGTCAACCTACAGAAGGCTACAACCTTCTCTCTTCCTCCAAGGACCATGTTTCATAAATTTTCAGACTAGATACTCCTGGAACACAACACCACAATCTGAAGGCCACGTTTCATCCAATTTTCATACTAGACCCATCAACAACATTGAAGCTCAAAATCAATCAACACATCAATACAACCATCAAATACATCTGCATCAACCAATCACTGAAACTCAATCATCACTTTCTGAATCCGTTATCACAAAACCAGACCTTGATAGGCTGCTGATAAGGAAGACTTTGAGTAACTATTTCAAACCAATATTTTGGTTAAGGCTTAGCCTCCTCAACCTGAGAGGGCTCTCTCACTAGGTTAAAGATTTTAATTTGAAGATTAGATGGCTAACTCTATGGAAGAATCAAACAAAAATGTATAAATGGCTGAAATACCAATCAACAAACATCTATTGGGCTATGGAGTCAAAGTATGTTTCAATACAACAACAAGATAAGCTTAACATGGAAGTCAGGGCATAAAGAGTCTTAATATATCAGCAAAACAGAGACATAATGCAAGGAACACAATTTATAAACACATGAAGGACGTTAGAGAATTATCAATGAATTTTAAGTAACATGTGTTTATACCACTGCAAGTAAGTAAATGAGTAAATCCATGAGAAAATTAAACATTAGAAACCCTCTCTGAATCTTGAGTAGTGAAGCCAATATCTCTGTATTAAGATGAAAACATACAGTCTCATACAATAACACAGTGTGCTTGTTTCTTTTGAAAATTACCAACCCCTGGGGAATTCCACCTCTTGTCTTTTATAGAGTTATCATTACAATATTTAATTCCCTGATCCAACTTGAGGGGAATTCGAATTTCCTAGCTTGACACCTATTCATACCTAAAACAGACTATTAATGACAAGTAACAGTTAACTGACTGTCTTAGAGTCCTAATACAATTAGGAGTACAACTCCTTATTATGTAACAACAACCTAATTTAGGAATTAAACTCGATGCTTGATCGCTACTCCTCCTTAACTTTGACCTTGGTAATGTCCATAACCCTCCTGCTGGCCTTTAATAACTTCTCCTTTATCTGCCCTGAAAACTAGGAATATGTCCCCTGCACTATAGCCTTGGTCTCCAATGATGTTCCTCGAATCTTCTAATGACAAAACTAGCCCCTTTAATCATGTAACATATGTTAATTTAGCCATAGAACCATGTTCTTTCACTTGTGCAAAAATTAAACTCCATGAAGGTGCACGAAGAAGGTCAATTTGGATGTGCTACGAAACTAACTGTTGTTTTTGTAGTGCAGAACTTTGCTTTTACATATATCCTTTATCATTTGAGTTTTTTCCTTGCTTGAGCTTTAAACTTTCATAAGTGACCTCCTCACATTCTCTAGTAGCATCATTCTCCAAAAAATAACTATTTATTTCCTTTGAGAATTGATTAAAACATCAAAACTGTACCTACAACAGTTTCACAGTGCGCAGCTAAACTGCTGTGTATGTCACCTACAATAGTTTCGTAGCGCAAGTTGGGTCATCAATTTTCTCCCAGATCATAATGAATTTAAAGAAAATGAGAGAGGTTTTTGTAGCTCAGTATGTTAGGAAGAAAAACCTCTTTCATTTTTTAAAAATGAGTTTTTGATTGCTCAAGAACCCCCTTGGAAGTTGACTTCTAAAAACAGAAAAAAGAGCATACACAATAGTTTCGTAGTGCAAATAACCTTTTTTGAACTAGCTATGCTACGAAACTGTGGATTCCTGTGTAATTGCAAAACTTTAACCCTAAACTTAATGGAATGACTTCTAAATGGAAAATGTGACCTATTTGACCATGAAGTGAACCTAAAGGACTTTATTTGGAAATGAAAGATGACATTTTTAAGAATTCAAACCCTATCACTTACCCTTTTGTCAAGACTAAAATTACCTTTAGACCTCCTTGAAATCATGACCAAAAGCATAGTTGACACAATGATGTTTTGAGAATTTTTGGGTGATAACAGTGGCTCCACTAGGGATAGTGTGCCCCAGTGGTACACTAAGAACCGGTAGCTCCAGTGCTGCTATCCATCCTTTAGAATAAAACTCTGAAATTTTGCCAAGCTTCTCCTCCAGCTTTAATGGTCTTCACCTCGGGCTCAAGCTTGATGATCACTGCAGAGGAAATAAATTTGTATCTACTGAAAAGATGCTCAGTCAACTTTGAGCTTATTCACACACTCCTACCTACCCTATCAGCTGCAATTTCCATTTGTAGCTCAAGGAACATGAAACTTCCAATGAAGCCAGTCATTGATCTGATCTGACACTTGAATCTATTGACTATGCTTGAAGCAAAAATAAACATGATATTGAAATAACCGAGGCAACATGAGATGTAACTGATCTTCAAGATGAAAATATAACTGGAAATCTGAATAGTAAATATTTTCCATGTAATCAGCTATAGGGTCAAAAAAGACATGATTAGTTTGATGATTCTCATAACATTCTATATCTTCAGACAACTGATTCTCAGCCACAAAATTCCTTTGATATGCTATCCAACTGCTTTTTTGAATGACTCCCACAAACAATGTAATGTTCCTCATTATTATGATCATTCTTTGATGTAAGCTGCTGCAAAGTATGACATAAAAATCAATATTTTCCTATGCATGAGGGTTATAAAAGCTATCTTCCAGTATTTCTTCTTGGTGTTTGCAATGATTTTCATACTCTTTATGATCAAAAGACTGGCAAGTTTGCTGCATCTTTACATTATTCTCAGAGGATGTAATGTGGTCTTCATAAGCATTTTATGGGATGTTATCCTTTCTTCTTGGTGTTGAAATGTATTTTTATGAAGAGCCTCTAAAATTTCTTCATCCATGAATTCATCATCATCATAACAATCCTCCAAATATTGAATAAAACTCACAGAATGTTTACAACATTCTTTGACCAGCAATAAGGAGGGATGATAGTCTTTATACATCTCATAGAATACATCATGGAAATTAGCAAGAGAATATAATGAACCATTTTCCAAGCCTTTATACCAAGACCATGCTTTTCCTTCTAAAGTGGTCATAAACATCTTCATGAGTCAATCTTCAGGGAACTGAACCTTAAAACTGTGTACATGCATATGGAACCTAACCAAATGAAGAGCAGCATTGTCTTTCTTTTCATCTTTGAATATTGGAAGATCATCTAACCATTTGACCTTTGGCATAGGATTTGGAAAACCAGGGATATGAGACTGATTCATAGGGGCATACCTGGCATTCATTCTTGCAATGGCACTCGTCTTGAAAATTCATCAAGCTACTGATCTTCTAGCTGTGGAGACACCTTCCAAATTGTTATTTGATGTGTGGAGTCGCCAAGGTAGATGCAACTTCAAACATCTTCCTGAGCTCCTGCTACCTTCAGAAGTTCAGCTGCTTGATTTCAGGAATGGGTAATCTTCAGGCTCTCGACAGACGCACCAAAATGTTATCACAAAACCAGACCCTGATAGGCTACTGATAACTGAGACTTTGAGTAACTATTTCAAACCAATCTTTTGGCTAAGGCTTAACCTCCTCAACCTGAGAGGGCTCTCTCGCTAGGTGAAAGATTTTAATTTGAAGATTAGATGGCTAACTCTATGGAAAAATCAAACAAAAATGTATAAATGGTTGAAATACCAATCAACAAACATCTATTGGGCTATGGAGTCAAAGTATGTTTCAGTATAACAACAAGATCAACTTAACATGGAAGTCAGGGCATAAAGAGTCTTAATATATCAGCAAAACAAAGACATAATGCAAGGAACACAATTTATAAACACATGAAGGAAGTTAGAGCATTATCAATGAATTCTAAGTAACATGTGTTTATACCATTGCAAGCAAGTAAATGAAGAAATCCATGAGAAAATCAAACATTAAAAACCCTCTCTAAATCCTGAGTAGTGAAGCCAATATCTCTGTATTAACATGAAAACATACAGTCTCATACACTAACACAATGTGCTTGTTTCTTTTGAAAATTACCAACCCCTGGGGAATTCTACCTCTTGTCTTTTATAGAGTTATCATTACAATTTTGGATTCCCTGATCCAACTTGAGGGGAATTTGAATTTCCTAGCTTGACACCTATTCATACCTAAAACAGAATATTAATTACAAGTAACAGTTAACTGACTATCTTAGAGTCCTAATACAATTAGGAATACAACTCCTTATTATGATAACAACAACCTAATCTAGGAATTAAACTTGATGCTTGATAGCTAATTCTCCTTAACTTCGACCTTGGTAATGTCCATAACCCTCTTGCTGGCCTTTAATAACTTCTCCTTTATCTGCCCTGAAAACTAGGAATATGTCCCCTGCACTATAGCCTCGGTCTTCAATGATGTTCCTCAAATCTTGTGATGATAAAACTAGCCCCTTTAATCATGTAACGTATGTTAAGTTAGCCATAGAACCCTGCTCTTTCACTTGTGCAAAAATTAAACTCCTTGAAGGTGCATGAAGAAGGTCAATCTGGATGTGCTATGAAACTAACTATTGTTTTTGTAGCGTAGAACTTTGCTTTTACATATTTGCTTGAGCTTTAAACTTTCATAAGTGACCTCCTCACATTCTCTAGCAGCATCATTCTCCAAAAAATAACCACTTCTTTCCTTTGAGAATTGATCAAAACATCAAAACTACACCTACAACAGTTTTGTAGCGCGCTACGAAACTGCTGTGTATGTCACCTACAATAGTTTCGTAGCGCAATTTGGGTCATCAATTTCTCCCAGATCATAATGAATTTAACGAAATTGAGAGAGGTTTTTGTAGTTAATTATGCTAGGAAGAAAAACCTCTTTCAGTTTTCAAAAATGAGTTTTCGATTTCTCAGGAACCCCCTTGGAAATTGACTTCTAAAAACAGAAAAAAGAGCATACACAGCAGTTTTGTAGTGCAAATCACCTTTTTTGAACTAGTTGCGCTACGAAACTGTGGATTCTTGTGTGATTGCAATACTTTAACCCTAAACTTAATGGAATGACTTCTAAATGGAAAATTTGACCTATTTGACCATGAAGTGAACCTAAAGGACTTTATTTGGAAATGAAAGATGACATTTTTAAGACTTCAAACCCTATCACTTACCCTTTTATCAAGACTAAAATGACCTTTAGACCTCCTTGAAATCATGACCAAAAGCAGAGTTGACACAATGATGTTTTGAGAATTTTTGGGTGATAACAAAATCAACCAAACTCAATCAATCACTGACAACCTTTGAACCTATGACACAACTGAATCAACCATTCATTTATACTTTAATCAAGTTCAACAAATCAACTGGGACAGAGAGATCATTGTAACCAGTACACATATCTATACCCAGAACACTTCATCATCATTCAAAACCAACTGTAACCTCAAAACCATGCATCAGAGTGTATACGCAACTTGGAAGAGCTGAACCAGTGTGTATGCGCAACTTCATCAAAGCAAACCAATGTATAGATCTGCAAATACTTACTTATAACTTCGATGCACTTCCCAATTTCAGACATACCCAGATCATCACATATAAAGGATAATACATGTGTTAGCAACCAGATCTAGCCCATCAGACCTGATCCATTATTAGATCTCATCCGTCATTACTGAAGCAAATCATAATCAATCAATCTGAACACTATCACCAGAATGCAGTTACCAGAACATAAAGCAAAACCCAGAACTTTGCATCAACAACCAAAACCAATTGTAACTTCAAACATCATAGTTCATAAGGTATATGCTACTTTGATGTTTCGAACGTACGTGTATACACACTTTTACCAAAGCCAAACATCGTATACATCTGTACATATTAATTCATAATTTTGCAGTTATTCCATACTTCCGTTATACTCAGATCGCAACATTTACAAAATAAAACATGCGTCACTATTCAGATCTAGATTATACATGATCAAACCATATAAGGATAGTTCATTTCAAGTCTTAAGATCCCGATCCATCATTAGATCTTGTCCTCCATCAACCGCTGAGGTTCCTCCTTGGCTCAGATCAAGCAGAGCCTCATAAACCCATAACCTGCATACTGGATCTCACACTTTATCAAATATTCAATGCTTTTCTACCTTGGCCTAATGATCTTCTCCTCGTTATATAGCTTTTAGGCCTTTCTCAATACCATGGACCAAAAGCACTTAGGACCAATACCTTGGATCAAATACCATGGACCAATACCATGGATCGAAATACCATGGACCAAATACTTCGGACCCAAAACTTAGTTTTCCAAGGTATACACGCTTTTCCTTCTGTGAAAGTGCATGTGTACGTTATATGCTTCTTTTGTTCTGTTAACGTACATGTATACGCAACTTGGTCAAGGTGAACCTGTGTATACCTCTCTTTCTTTATTCTTTGTTGTTGTCATGATGTACTGTGATATTTCATCTGAGTAAGTATCCTTCTGAATTGATTCCTTGAAACTGTCCTGCATTTCATCACATCTGTAAACACTACTACTATGCATTCTGTCACATCTGATATCTCTTCTATAGATTCATCTAGTTACCATATACAAGTGAGTTGTTCTGCTACAAGTGGGTTGCCATCAAGTACAACACATGCATCGTAATGCCAACAAGTAGCCAAAGCAAAACTAAAGAAGCAGAGACACAAATATCAAAAGCTTCAAAAGACTGTTAAAAGGCTACATAGGAAGCTTAAAAGAATTGGAAATGACAAAGCCCAGAACACTACTCCTGAGGTCCCAGAACACTACTCCTGAGGTAGTCTCTGTGGCTATGCAAATAGAAATATGTAAGGGTAGGTCAATAGAGACCCAAACCGAACTCATTCCTACTCGAACAATGGCCACCCAGGAAAATTTGCATGTAGACTTAGTGGATGTAGCCATTCAAATGGAGGGTTGGTCCTCCCACAACAAGGAAGTACAGACCAAGGAAATATCCTCTCGTAGCACAGGCATCCAGACAAAAGAACAAGCCAAGTATATCTTGTCAAGAAAAGACCCTATTCTCCTAAAGCGACAAGAAGAAATGATGCAAGTCAATCTTGCTCTAGAACGATGTGAACAAGAGACAGTCCCTCTGCAAAAATATCAAGAATTGCAGAAACAATTTAGGGAATTAACCTTAAATGAAAATGGGACTTTTGACAGATTTAGATAGGAAGAAGAAAAGCTAAAGAAGGTAAAGACCAAGCTGGACGGAGCCAGGAATCAAATAGACACCATTTGTTCGCTATATTCAGATGTCTTGACATGTAGGTCTCCAGTCACAAATTATGCCCTATTCTTATTAGAACAATACTTATTGTTAAAGGTTAAAGCTGTAAGAGCTAGAAAGCTAATCGAGTTAAAGACAACTGAAGATTTTATAAGTTGCTACAAGGAACATGGGCAAAAGTCCAAAGGCTTCTTTGCGAATTTTATCTGCATAATTTGATATTAGAAGGAGAAATTGATAAGAACCCTTGCCCTTTTGTTGGAGATATTCAATTCCAGGCTTTTATCTCTTTTGCAGTTAATCAACTTAAGTGGTTTAAGGCGTATAATTCATTCCAAAGATAGGAATACGGGTTGGATCTCTAGGTAAGAAGTGAGCCTACTCACCCTTTGCAACTATTTGCTAGACATAAAAGGCTGATGACACAAGAAGGCGTGATTCAAATTTTAGGCCCCATACATAAGGAAATTGTATAGAAAGGAACAACACATTTCCTCTCTATCAAAGAAAGGTCCCTCACTGCATCCAAAATGAGATGGATGGTCTCAACTAACAGTGTTAAGAAAAGAGAACCATTTAATTATGGGAACTTCAAAGCTGCTGCAAGCTGGTTAATCACATATAGCAATCTTATTTTGAGGGAAGGGCCTTATTGGTTGGGATGTCGATTTAGATGTCCCATTATTTGGTATCCTCCTGAAGGGTATCAGTTTGACTATGAGTGACTTGAAGGACACGAACATACAACCTTTGAGAATTTGGAACAAAATCATGGTTGCAGGCCAGATAAAGAAACCTTTTTTCCAGCCTACTCCTTAACTACATTACATAGGAACTATTTATTTGTCATGAGGACATGAAAATAGGTAAGCAGGGGAGTATGTTGAGTCATGCAATAGGTATGTATTTACTCTTGATTATTATCCTTTTCCTCCTTTCTTATCCATCTTGTGCCATGATATAATAACAAATTGATAGGATTTGATAAGGAATGAATAAAACAACTCTTGATACGATTTGACCAACCAAAATAACTCTCGTTACTTTTTTATGTAGAAAAACAGCAGAAGGAACAACTGTTGTTCCCAAGTCAGAACAACAAAAGCTAATCAAGGAAAATGAGACACGTCGGGTGCGGTCGAACCAAGGAACAAGTCAAGGAGATCAGCGCAAGATATAAGAATTGTCTGAAGATAGAATTTAGTTGTGACAAACAAGATCATGTTGTAATGATAAGTGACTTTGATGATTAATATACAACTTGCGTTTCTGTTCATTTGTATCTTCTGAAATCGTTAAGCAGTGTTCGCTGGTGGCTAGGGCTCGGTCTCTGGTGGAACTTACCGCTATTCCCTGTTTTATGCATTTTCCGTTTCCTGCAAGTTATTCTACTTTATAGCTTTTCAGTTGATGTATTTTTGTTGAATTGGATTTCTGGTATTCATTTCATTAATGCGCAGTCATAGTTGGTTTTATTTAATTCATGTCATGGATTGAATTAGTTATCAGTTAAGGAATCATTTCCGGTTAATTGTAGAATAGGGCGTGATTGATTCAATGCTTTCCTTTTACCCAATAGTTTAAAGTATAACTGAAAGATCTCAGTTAATACTACGGTGCTCTAGGTTGATTGTCATTTGAATTTGGTTGATTAAGATTGAATTGGGGTATTATTGAGATAGAGTCATGATGCTTAGATGAGTGGTTTCCTTTAGAGTTACAAGCTTGAGATTTATGATTGCCTCCATTTACTCTTGTATTGAATTTCATAGCTTAGTTTAAAGCATTACTCTCTGGATTTAGCTTGCACATATTGTGTACACTCTTGGAATAAAAAGACTTACCCAGGTTGATAATTAATGTGAGGCAATTAGGAGTTTTAAAAGACACCTTTTAGCACCCAACAATGTCATTAGCATGCAAGATTATATATGACATTAATTCTCATGAATGTCTTTGTAAAGGGACCACTTATGCATTGAGTTACACTTTCCTAGAAACTTTATCTTCTTAACTATTTATTTCCTTTTTCTTATATTATTTTGTTTTATTTCACAAGCCCCATTTTTGTTGTGTATGAATTTCGTTGCATAGATATTGAGATAATTTAACTTAGTCCTATTTAGTTATGTGTTTCATCGCATAGGACTTAGGGTAATGACTACATAGTGAGGCGATAAAGCTCAAGATTTACTTTAGATTTTGATTTATCATTAATATCCCTTCATATTCTGAATTTTGAAATTTATATCTTTCAACCTCGGGCATCCAAGCCCCTTCTTTTCATTAGATTATGAAGCATGAATCTTTTTGGGATACATGTAACACTGACCCAAAAGAAAGGATAATGATGATCGAAAAAAAAGAGTATGTTATGTACATAAAGGACATGGGCATGTTACCATTATCAAAATTCCCTATTAGTACCATGTTACCCAAAATTGGTAACACGACTAAAAACTTGGTGATGACAACCACGGTGAAATTGGGAAAAAAACACAACCTCTAAGCACCATGATTCATTATCTAAATCAAACCATGATCCCTAATTCATGCCAAATATGTTGAGTGTAAATACTTAATGTGAAGCAATGAACACATGTACCTTGTGTGTATTGGGCACCATGACCATCAAATTAGTGGGCTGAGCATGATTTAAGAGGCATTTGTGGGCATTTGTTTGCAAATAATATTAAATATCATCATCACAACCATTTTCTGGGATGTGGATCATTGAATTCAAATATATTCTAGTTACTCCTATAAATGAAGTGTTATGAAACCAGCTCACAAAAAGATAGAAAATATAGATCAACGCCTTAGAAATCAGCCTCTTCGAGAGGGCAACCCCCTTTACATTACACAAATGAACAATTCTTCGATGATACAAATGAAACGATCTTCTTTCTATATATAGGAGTCTAAGGGGTCATAATATAATCAGAGCCGACATAACAATAATAATGTAAGGGCACAATAATAACAATAGTTGGTTTCTATGGGGCACAATAGTAACAATATGGGCACTACATGGGTACATCAATATAATAAGGGGGTTGTACAATAACAATAAGGGGTTACACTAGTAGTATAGGGGCCTAACATGCCCCTCTCCTTCAAAAAGTGTTGTCCTCAATGCTTGAGTAGTTCTTGATGCTTCTGTATAAAATTATTGTCCCCCCATGTGGAATCTTCAGTGGGTAAATTCTTCCAC
>APFE031142123.1:95691-124957 GCA_000404065.3 Pinus taeda | reverse complement strand
ATTAAGAAATTCAAATAATTAAAAAAAGTTATAAATATATAAAATTATGTTGAAAAATCTCACAAACATAAAACATATTACATTTTTTATTATTTAAATTTCCTAATATTTATTAATTTAAGCTCCATATACCACATAATCATAATCATGTAGATATTAATGTAGTCCATTAGAATGCTTAGGTTGTGATATTAATGTAGTCCATTACAAGGATTATCTTATCATATTAACAATTTATTGTTTTATTAATAAATAAGTAGAATGACTTTAGATTAATTCTAAATATGAAAAATTAAATATATACATATGTGTGTTAGAATTTAGTAATATAATTTATTGTGATATTTTTGAGACTTCATGAATGATTGAGATCAATTGTTTTTTGTTAAATTCCAACCCAGAAAATGTATTTCGGTAATTCACATTAAATAATAATTAAAATATTAACTAAAATAAATTCACTCACTATACAAAAGGTAGCCATGTCATCTTGAATCTAGAAATAGACCAAGTTGTTCACCATCTATTTTTTATTAGTTCAAATTTCACTCTTACACAACCATTAACATTTCTTATCCTTAACAAAATTGAAAATTGTGTATGGTAAATTATGTATTTATGTTACTTTTAATTTTATTCAACATTAAATTGCTTTTTTTTATATCAAATGCCCTTCTTTTACTGTTATGCCATTTCATTGTTTCATCATGGATCCAACTATTTGGAGTTGTCTTCCATTCGAAGTTCTTGAACTTGTCTTCCTGTTGCTGCCTTTATTGGTTGTGATAAAGTTTGGTACTGTTTGTAAAAAATGGAAGAATGCTTTGAAAAAACCTTCTTTCTTTTTACGTTGCAAGAATGTCTCTATGAACGAATATAGATTTCTCGTTCCTTTCCTCAATTGTGAAGACAATTGTTTTGCTGCTCAATACCTTAATAAAAAAGGCCACATATATCTATTTCATTTGGGATTCATATATTCAAGATATAGAGTAGAGTGCATTGTTGGACCAATGGTGGTTTTATCCTTAGCAATAGAATTCTCCCAAACACAGAACTATTTTGTAACGAATCCATTTACAAAGGCATTTAAAAACATAGGTTCAATATGAATTAGAGACCCAAGATTCTTTTCATTATTGGAAAATGTAAGTAGCAGAAAATATGACTGGTTTGTTCTAAAACATATCTATGACAGAATGCAATATGAATTTATGTTTGTAGTAGTCTTGATAGGGTATGGCAAAGGGTTTCCGTTCCATTTGGTGGCACTTCACCCGCTAAGAATGTAGTATTTTATAAAAGTAAATGGTTTTGGTTGTATCTTGACAAGGAGTATGAAGATTATCCTCGGTACATGTATACAATCTACTGGTTTTATGTAATAAAAAATGAGTGGGGCTTTTCATTTGTTCCAATTAGTGACATACTTTTTATTAGACATCTCCTGCAATGTTACAATTAGGAAGAAGGAAGAGGAGCAATTGAGGTCCATATCACTATGAAATACAATTAATAACATTGTGACCTTATTTATAGTTTGTTTTTTGAATTTCTTTTATTATTCTCTTGATTTACTTTTAATATAATAATCATTTTCATATATTTATTAGATTAATAAATTCATCATATTCATAGTAATATTTGAGAAAGTTGTTTACATCATTTTTCATGTTGTTCATTTTACTTATTTATTTTTTTAAGTGCCTATTCTCTTTTCTTTGCAACATACCACTCAAACATAAACAATGATTTATATGAACCAATCATTCCAAATCGAATCTATAACCGGTTCGTATTGATATTAATATTGTGGATTCACATTACATCATGAAATGAAAAAATGGAGGTTTTGAATATTGGCCGTCACCATGGCCAATATTCATTTTTTGAATAATGGCCACAGTTTTATTCTATTTCTACATTTTTTTCTATTGCATTTTGAAATGAGGCTTATATTTGTAGAAATTTTTATATCGTTTGGTTCATGTAACACTAGATTGTTTTTTTCATGTAACACTATAACATTAATTTTTTTAATATAAATAAAAATGGGGTATTAATGTTTATGTATATGCATATACATACGTCTCTACTTATCTATTTGTGCATGTCTTTATTGATTTTTCTTTTGTTTTTGTGCCTTTCAAATGCAAATATGGACAATAATGATGCCATATATTATGCCAAAACAATACAGATATTTCTAGAGCTATAAGCTTTCTATCCTATCTTCATAGCAAGTTTGATAGAAAACATGGGTTCCACCCTCCATTTCTTGATGATCAAATTCGTGAGCTAGATCAAACAAAAACACACGTAAAATATTTGAAACATGTGCACCAGAGGGAGTCTCGGAGGAGAACAAGAAGGAATTGGTTGGAAAGTGTTAAGTATCATGATCATTATCTTGTTGAGTTGAATTGGTGTTGCTTTTGTCATCGGTATGGTTGAGTTTTGGAAGAGGCCGCTCCATAGATGACTTTTGAAACATTGTTTGAACTTCAATTTTATAGTGGAATTATTTGATGTAAAGAAAACAAAAAACATATGTTAAGACTCAATGTTCATTTTGTGGTTGCAATGTTGGTTAAATTGATTATTTTATACAGTAATGTTGTTTTTATGTACAAAATTGTATATCTCTTCTCTTAAAATGTCCTATTGTGTTGTTCTTCTTTAAATCCAATGTGTCCAATTTAGATGTGTTTTTTCATTTATGTTGCTTTGCTCCAATGGCAGTGCTACTATTTTATATCTTTCTCTTGCATTTCTGATTGTTGTGGTCTTTTGTGTGGATCCCTTCACTTTGTTGATGTCTTCCATAAATGAAAATATTGTTTACATTTATAATATTATTTTTGGGATTTCATGTTCTAGGTGTTTATATCAATATTCCTGAGATTTATACTATTAATACATTCATGTATTGATATCAATGTATTTATGGCTTAAATTCTATTTATTATTTATAATGTAGTGATATAAATGTGTTATTATTAATGTAATGATGATTTATCATGTTTTAATGCTTTATGGTTTGCAATGTGGTTCTTACATTGGTTTTGGTTTATGTTTTTTTATTATTTTTGTGTTAAAGCATTATTTATGTTTATATATTGATGCCATGGATTTAGGGCTTAGGTTCGGTTTACTATTTCCTTGGGTTTATAATATTAAATGATTAGGTTTATCTGTTCTTCAAGTTTGTAATATTAATAATTCCTTTGGTTTATCGTTTATTCCCTTTGTTTTATTAATCCCCAATATTAAAGTTTAAATAATAGTCCTAAGGTTTAATATTAATCCTTTACATTTATAGTGTTTATTCCTTCAATTTATTTACATGCTACTTTCATAATATTAACAATCCCTAGGGTTTATTGATCCATTAGGTTTATCATATTCATAGTCACATGGGTTGATCAAGTCATTGCGTTCAAAAAATAATTCCTATTAATCCCTTGCCATTTTTGATCCCTTTTGTTTCTAATATTTTACCTCAGGTTTATTAATTCCCAATGGTTTATAATATCAAATTATTGGTTTTCCTCATTCTTCAACTTTTTAATATTAATAATTCCTTGAGTTCATAATCCCTTGAGGTTTTAGTTTTAATCCCTTGGGTTTATTATTTCTTTGTGTTTATTTTATCATCCCATGTTCATTATCCCTTGGGTTTGTTTTTTTAGTCCCTTTTGTTTAATAATATTTACTTAGGTTCATAATCCCTTGGGTTTTAGTATTAATCCCTTGGGTTTATAATATCAATTTCTTGGGTTTATTATTCCTAAGTCAAATATGTTTTATTATAATCTCAACCATGGTATAACATGGAATTGTGATAGGAATTGTCTCAATATGTAAATCAATGATGGTCGATCATTTTTATTTTAATGTTTGTAATATTTGTCTTAGAGTTTATATACATTGGTTTTATAATATTAGTCCATTGGATTTAATTTATTCCCTTGGGTTCATAATCTCTTGGGGTCTTAGTATTAATCCCTTCGTTTTATTATTCCTTTGGGTTTCTCATATTAATCCCTTGGGTTTATTATTCCCTTAGGTTTATAATATTGATCATGGTAGACCATTGTCAATTATAGCCAACCATGCTTGAATGTCACATTGTGACAAGGATTGTCTCACCATGAAAATAAATAATAATCCCTTTGGTTTATTATTCATTTTGGTTTATTATATCAATCCCTTGGGTTTATATTATTAGTCCCTTTTGTTTAATAGTATTCCCTTTGGTACGTAATATCTTGGGGTTCTAGTATTAATCCCTTTGGTTTATAATATCAATTGCTTGGGTTTATTATTCTTGAGTCAAACATGGTTTATTATGATGTCAAGCATGGTCCAACATGGAATTGTGATAAGGATTGTCTCAATATGAAAACAAATGATGGTCCATCATGTTTATTTCAATGTTTATAATATTCTTCATAGGGTTTATATATGTTGGGTTTATAATATTAGTCCCTTGGGTTCATAATCCCTTGGGGTTTTAGTATTAATCCCTTCGGTTTATTATTCGTCTGGGTTTATAATATCAATCCCTTAGGCTTATTATTACCTCATGTTTATAATATCAATCATGTTCAACCATGGTTGAATGTCACATTGTCACAAGGATTGTCTCACCGTGAATAAATCATGTTTATTTTAGTCTTTGTAATATTTATATTTGGGTTTACAAATGTTGGGTTTATAATATTAGTCCCCTTGGGCTTAATATTATTCCCTTGGGTTCATAATCCCTTGGGGTTTTATTATTAGTCCCATGGGCTTAATATTATTCCCTTGGGGTTTTACTATTAATCCCTTGGGCTTAATATTATTCCCTTGGGTTCATAATCCCTCGGGGTTTTAGTATTAATCCATTGGGTTTATTATTCATTTGGGTTTATAATGTAAATAAGTTGGGTTTACTATTCCCTTAGGTATATAATATCTATCATGGTCAACCATTGTCAATCATACATTGTCAATCATAGCTAACCATGGTCAACCCTGTTTGATTGTTGCATTGTAACAAGGATTGTCTCACCATAAAAAATACCATGTTTATTTTAGTGTTTTTGGTATTTATATTTGGGTTTATAATATTAGTCCCTTGGCCTTAATATTATTCCAGTGGGTTCATAATCCTTTGGGGTTTTAGTATTAATGTAAATAAGTTGGGTTTCCTATTCCCTTATGTTTATAATATGAAAATCAATGATGGTCGAAAATGCTTATTTTAATGTTTATAATATTTGTCTTGGGGTTTATATACATTGGGTTTATAATATTAAATCCTTGGATTAATATTATTCCCTTGGGTTCATAATCCCTTGGGGTCTTAGTATTAATCCCTCAATTTATTATTCTTTGGTTTCTCATATTAATCCCTCGGGTTTATTATTCCCTTGGTTTTATATTATTATTCCTTTTGTTTAATAGTATTCCGTTTGGTTCATAATCCCTTTGGTTTAGTATTAATCCCTTGGTTTAAATATCAATCTCTTGGGTTATTATGAATGTCGCCCATGGTCCAACATGGAATTGTGAGAAGGATTGTCTCAATGTGAAGATTAGTGATGGTCGATCATGTTTGTTTCAATGTTTATAATATTTGTCTTAGGGTTTATATACGTTGGGTTTATAATATTAGTCCCTTGGGTTTAATATTATTCCCTTGGGTCTATTTTTACCTTAGGTTTATAATACTGATAATGGTAAACCATTGTCAATCATAGCCAACCAGTGTCAACCATCTTTGAACGTCACATTGTCACAAGGATTACCTCACCATGAAAATAAATGATGTTTCTTTTAATGTTTGTAATATTTATATTTGGGTTTACAAATGTTGGGTTTATAATATTAGTCCCTTTGGTTTAATATTAATCCCTTAGGTTCATAATCCCTTGGGGTTTTAGTATTAATCCCTTTGGTTTATTATTCATTTGGGTTTATAATATCAATCCCTTGGGTTTATTATTACCTCATGTTTATAATATCAATCATGGTCAACCATGGTTGAATGTTACATTGTCACAAGGATTGTCTCACCATGAATAAATCATGTTTATTTTAGTCTTTGAAATATTTATATTTGGGTTTACAAATGTTGGTTTTATGATATTAGTCCCTTGGGCTTAATATTATTCCCTTGGGTTCATAATCCCTCGGGGTTTTAGTATTAATCCCTTGGGTTTATAATGTAAATAAGTTGGGTTTACTATTCCCTTAGGGTTATAATATCAATCATGGTCAACCATTGCCAGTCATAGCCAGCCATGGTTAACCATGTTTGAATGTTGCATTGTGACAAGGATTGTCTCACCATCAAAATAAACCACGTTTATTTTAGTGTTTGTAGTATTTATATTTGGGTTTATCAATATTGGGTTTATAATATTAGTCCCATGGGTTTAATATTATTCCCTTAGGTTCATAATCCCTTGGGTTTATTATTCCCTTAGGTTTATAATATCAATCATGGTCAACCATGGTTGAGTCTCGTGTTGTGACAAGGATTGTCTCACCGTCAAAATAAATCATGTTTATTTTAGTGTCTATAGTATTTATATTTGGGTTTACCAAATTTGGGTTTATCATATTAGTCGCATGGTTGAATGTCACATTTTGACAAAGATCGTCTCACCATGAAAATAAACCATGTTTATTTTACTGTTTGTAATATTTATATTTGGGTTTACCATATTAGTCACATGGTTGAATGTCCCATTTTGACAAATATTGTCTCACCATGAAAATAAATCATGTTTATTTTTGTCTTTGTAATATTTACATTTGGGTTTATGATTTTTGGGTCTATAATATTAGACCCTTGGGTTTAATATTATTCCATTTGGTTCATAATCCCTTGGGGTTTTAGTATTAATCCTTTGGGTTTATCATTGCAACAAGGTTTATAATATCAAACTTGGTCAACCATGGTTGAATGTCACATTGTGACAAGGATTGTCTCACCATGAAGATAAATCATGTTTATTTTAGACATTGTAATATTTATATTTGGTTTTACGAATGTTGGGTTTATAATATTAGTCCCTTGGGTTTAATATTATTCCTTTAGGTTCATAATCCCTTGGGTTTTAGTATTAATCCCTTGGGCTTATTATTCATTTGGGTTTATATTATCAATCCCTTGGGTTTATTATTCCCTTTAGCTAATAATATAAATCATGGTAAACCATTGTCAATCATAGCCAAACATCGTCAAAATAAACCATGTTTATTTTAGTATTTGTAGTATTTATATTTGGGTTTACCAATGTTGGTTTTATAATATTAGTCCCTTGGTTGAATGTCGCACTTTGACAAAGATTGACTCACCATGAAAATAAACCATGTTTATCTTAGTGTTTGCAGTGTTTATATTTGGGTTTATAATATTAGTCCCATGGGTTTAATATTATTCCCTTCGGTTTTTCGTATTAATCCCTTAGTTTTATTATTCCTCGGGGTCTATAATATCAATGCCTTGGGTTTATTATTCCATTAGGTTTATAATATCGATCATGGCCAACCATTTTCAATCATAGACAACCATGGCTAACCATGGTTGAATGTCGCATTGTGACAAGGATTCTCTCACCATGAAAAGAAACCATGTTTATTTTAGTCTTTCTAATATTTATATTAGGGTTTACTAATGTTAGGTTTATAATATTAGTCCTTGGGTTTAACATTATTTCCTTCGGTTCATAATCCCTTGGGGTTTCAGTATTAATCCTTTGGGTTTATTATTAACTTGGGTTTATAATATCAAACATGGTCATCTTTTGTTTCTCTTGTGTTTGTAATATCAATTCCTTATGCTTCTTGATCCCTTAGGTTTTTAATATTTATCCATTGGGTTCACTAATTCCTTAGGTTTATAATATTAAAAAGTTGGGTTTATTAGTTCCTTGGGTTTATAATATTAGTCCTTTTTGTTTAATATTATTCCCATTGGTTCATAATCCCTTGGGATCTTACTATTAAACCATTAGGTAATAATAAACAAAAGGGATTAATATTATAAACCCACTGTATACAAATCCTAAGATAAAGATTAAAAATACTAAATCCTAATAATAATATTATTATTATTAATATTATTATTATGAGTTTATTATATTATAATAATATTAATATAATAATCATAAATATATAAATATATAAGAATATAGTTGCTATCATTTGTATAGTTATTAATTATCATAAATAATTGGTCTTTATTGTTATTATTGTAATAATATTTTATAGTATTCTGGATTTTAGACATATGTGGTTTATATTTTTTGAGTTAGTAACCGGAAAACCCACAGTAATACCTATATTCTATCAACATTTCAAATCCCAACAGGGATCCATCATCAGAACTATTTTTGAATGTTGATAGTAGATGAGCTAAATTGCGAGATTTAAATAGTTATGACGTGAGATGTTATGATTTAAGGAAAAATGAAGGTCAATTGCTTATAATTAATATTATCCAATATTTAAGTTTTTATTAATATTATCAATATTTAAGTTTTATTAAATTAGGTTTTTTATTTTAATTCTAATTGACATAATTTTTTTTTTATGATAAATTAACAGTAATAATACATAGTAATGGTGAAATTTCTTAGTAATATTTTCTCATAATAATTAGTAATTTATAAATTTAAAATAATTTATAATAGTTAATAATAATAATATAAGTATTTATATGGTATACATCTTAATTCATCAACTATATTATTATTATTAGTTATTTATAAAATAATAATAAATAATCATATTAATAAATGTTGTAATAACTATTATTATTTGATAATAATAATAAATCAATTTATTAAATTGATATTAATGAGTTTATTTTTAGGGTTATTGGATTTTATTCTTAATTTTTTAATAATTAATTAATAATACTTATTAGTTTATAAAATAATTATATAATAATCAGTGATAATTTATAATAACTTATAATAATATATTAGTATTTATAAAATGATATAAATTATACTTAGTAATAAATATTATAAATAAATATAAAAAAATTACTAATTTTTATTAATAGGTATTTATAAGTAAATATAAAAGTTAATTCCTATATATGAAATTATAATTATACGACATTTAATACTAATAATTAATAATAATTAACATAGTAGTAAATATTATAAATTCATACTAATTATTATTAATAATCTAATAGATTAATAATTATTATATTTAAATATTAATTATTAATGTCATGAGATGGATTATTAAGACTAATTCTTGAGAAGATAAATTAACCACTTTTCTTCTGGGTTTTATCTTTTCCTTTGAAGAATTGTGGTTTTTTATCCAATTGACTTCTTTCGTCAGGTTCAGGTTCATAAGTGCTGGCTTTTGGGTCGGTGTTGTTTGAAGACTGGAAGCCTGGATCTTGATGAACATTGCCTAACTCTTGCTGTTTGCTTCTGATGCTTTCGCTATCCACATTCTTCAGTTCAATGTGTTCTTCCCTCACCCTATCATATGCTTCGGACATTATTCAATCACTGGTTTTGTTAAATTCCATTTTACTGTTTACCATTTTATCTGCTACATCCCCAATCTTGTTTGTTTTAGGGTTTTGCAAGCTTTTGATGGCCGATGTTTCAACGTTTCCTTTTGTTTCAGCGTCTTCAGCTTGGGCATCTGGGTCTACTGCGTCTTCTACTTGGGTATCAGCATCTTTTTCTTGCGCATCTCTTTTCAAACCTTTGCTTAATGCTGATGCATGGTCACAGCTCAAGTTTTCTTTTTCAATCAATGTTAAGAGCTTTTTAATATTTTCAATGTTTGTCGCTGGTGTCATGGGACTTGGTTTACATGGTTTACTCATCAAACTGTTATCTAATTCCTTATTGCTATGCTAAATGAATTATTATTATATGACATGTTTAATAAATATGACATCTTCTTGTATTGCCTACTTTGAGTGATATTTCCTTCATTTTTAGCCTTAAGAGCAGCCTTCACATCAATTACAGACCAGAGATCTTTTTTGATGTTGTTGGCTAGTTTTAGGTGTGTTTTGAGTGCTAAGTGTCCAAGGTGGTCCAGAGAAGCCCTAACCTTTTTAATTTATGCCCGTACTAAAGTACTGCTTAATCTTAAAAATGCATTACTATTATATTTATTATTTAATCTATGATTAATTTTCACAAAAGAGGGGATCAGATTATTGCCATGATAGTTTTTAAGAAATTGAAGGTCTGAAGCTCTTCTTGCTATCTTCACCCTAAGTTTTTTGAGTAAAAAAATTTCACTAAATGTATCCCCTCCGTATAGGGAAATGATTCTGGATTTTAGACATCCGTGGTATATATTTTCTGAGTTAGTAACCGAAGAACCCACAGTAATACCCATATTCTATTAACGTTTCAAATCCCAACAGGGACCCATCATCAGTACTATTTTTGAATGTTGATAGTAGAAGAGCTAAATTGCGAGATTTAAATAGTTATGAGGTGAGTTGTTATGATTTAAGGAAAAATGAAGGTCGGTTGTTTAATAATTAATATTATCCAAATATTTAAGTTTTAATTAATATTATCCAAATATTTAAGTTTTTATTAAATTAGGTTTTTTTATTTTAATTATGATTTATATAATTTTTTATTATATTTTTTTTGACTATAATTAACAATAATAATAAATAGTAATAGTGAAATTTCTTAGTAATATTTTCTCATAATAATTAATAATTTATAATAAAAATTTATGATAATTTCTAATAGTAATAATAATAAATAATAGGTATTCTGAGAGAGCTATAGCAAGTAGTTCCCATCGGGCAGAAGGCTAGGGTTCTTCATATTCAAGTTTGGAAGAATTTAGGACACGACTGGAACTTGATGCAAACATATCCATTAAAGGGTTATCTTCAGCCTTAGAATCTCTCTCTTCTAGTTCTCAGAAAGAGACTGATTTTCGGAAAGGGTCCATTCCTTTAATGAGTATATGATTTAGAATACCGACCTTTGAACCAAACGTTATTGGCTTTGTATTTATTTGAACCAGATGTTACTAGCTCTGATACCAATTTTAAGTAGGGGCTTCTGGTCACAAGCTTGCTACAGTAGTGCTACAGTGTCGCGCGCTCCACACGCTATGTTGTTGTTGCTTTCTCTGTTGACTTGGCCTTGTTGCGTCTCTTCAATTATCTCTGATAACTGACTCCTGGTGAACCAATGGTGAACCTACTCAGAAATTTCACACTCTCACGGCCCCAACAATGGCTTCCTCGCCTGACAACAGCCTTGGCATCCCTTCATTCCTTTGGAAAACTTCCTGCGAACTTCAAAAGTAAGCTTTAGAGATAAATACTACCACAAAAAACAATATATATGTGAAAAGTACTCAAATGCAGAATGGTATACTCATTTTATTTCAGAATGGATAAAGCTTCTTACAGAGAGATTCTTTACAGATATTGACTATCTTCACATTTATCGGACTATATATTGTTCACAAGGAACTAGCAATACTGAAGGCTACCTGGCAAAAGAAAGGCTCTGCCTCAGAATATGACTTAAACTCATATACAGACTGGATGCCTTTCTAATATGATTCGGCCACTTTAGGTTCTCACGAGTGTCGAGCACACTGATGCGCAGGCTCCCAAATCACCTAAGGACTTGAGTTCTTCTCGTGATACAAGCAGATCAGACTGAACGTCCACAGATGTAGAGAAAGAGAGGCACTCAACACAAAAATCCCAAAGACTCAGATTGACTCAAACTCCGAATGCCTCAACAATGAGCCTTACCCTCATTAACAATTTTGTATATGGTATGAAAACATTCTCCAATGCCATGTTCTTGGCACCAATCACAGTATTTTCTTTGGCATGCCTCACGGTATACAAGATCCATGGCAGTTCTACATACCCCATAATCACTCCACCATTCTTGAAACCATTGGAACTGTTGATTTCTCTGAGAAGCAGCTAATGTGCTAAATTTTAGCTTTGTATAGTGAGTTTCTTCCTTGTCATCGATATTAAGAAAGTCCAACCACAACTTTTTATACCCTTCAAAATCATACAAAATGTCAGGAAATATAATCTTTGGGTCATTTCATTGCCAACGAGCATAGGGTTGGACAGGCCAATGTCCTTGTTCATTCGAAAGATCTCTGGTTCGATAAATACAAAAGTACTTCTCATAAATGCCAGTACTACGCCCTTTGTGACACCATATGCCAGCGATATCATGAAAGTTATGTTCTAGAGCTTGATGCGCAATCCCAACATCTCTTTTTGATTGTTCATATATCATATCCTAGATCCACTTGCTACCTTTAGGGTATATTTTCCTTTCGGGTACAAAGTGTTGAATATCTGTGTGAGGCTGCAAGTTGGCATCCAATATCTTTGTGTTTCTAAGCTGCCAAGTGGGATTCCAATTTCTTTTGTATTCTTCCCAGTCTTGATTATCTGGGATGGTCCTTAGTACTTCTTGTTTTTAGTGCTGGTCCCACTCAGTAATGATCATCATGACATGATCTCTTGCTTCAATATATTCCCTACTAAGAAAGTCAGGGAGACTATTTTCTTCACCTTTAATGTGTTCCACCTGAAAATCAAAGTTTGCAAAAAGGGCTTGCCATCTGGCAAACTTGGCTTCTCCGGCCTTCTTGATGTCTTTTGTTAATACCTTCTGCAAAGTAGATGCATCAGTTCTAAGCAGAAAAGATTTGTTAATGAGATAAACTTCAAACTTACTGATGCAATTCCATGCTACCTTTACTTATTTTTCTATTCTGGAGTAGTTCAACTCGATTGGATTCCATACTCTAGATGCAAATTGGACTATTTTCTCTTCTTTTCCAACCTTTTGCTTCAGAATTCCACCCCATCCAATGTTACTTGCATCTGATTCTACAATTTTATATGCAAGATCATCAACAACATATAAAATAGGCAAAGACTTTACCTTGGCCTTGATATTCTGGACTACTTTTGTATGGACCTCTGTCCACTCTGGAGGATTCTTCTTTAGTCTTTTGTTCAATATTCTTCTATCACTGGCACACTCCTGATAGAAGTTGCTGACATAGTTGAGGAAACCTAAGAACCTTTGCAGTTGGTTCTTGTCTATTATGACATCTGGAAATTTGTCTGCAAATTCTAGTGCATGTTTCTGCAAAGAAATCTTCCCATTGCAGATTGTGTGGACCAAAAATTTGATAGTGGTTTGAAAAGCCTCTATCTTCTTTTTGCTAAGCACCTAACCATTGTGCTTAACTAAATTCTTAAATATATTTACATGCTTAAAATGCTCCTGAATATTTTTAGAGAATATCAATACATCATCTATATATACAATAAGCTAATCAAAATATGGCTTAAAATTAATGTCCATTACCTTTTGGAATTTTGATGGCGCATTGTTGAGACCAAAAGGCATGAAATTCCACTCAGAATGTCCTGCTGGTATGTTGAAGGCAGTTTTGAATTTATCTCTTTCAAAACTGCCTACTTACCAAAATCCTGCTTTCAGGTCAAACGTAGAGAAGATCTTAGCTCCTGCTATCCTTCTGATTAAATCTCCTTTATGGGGTATTGGATAGGTGTCATCAGCTAAGACTAAATTTAGAGGTTTATAATTGATGACTAACCTTGGAATACCTCTGATCTGTTCAGCTATCTTGTTTACATAGAACCCATAACAGTTCCAAGGATTGTTTGATTCTCTGATCAATTTTCTGCTAAGGAGCTGTTGAATTTCTTTCTCACAAAGATCTCTGTATTCTTTTCTCATGAGTATTGGGCGGCTCTTACAAGGCTTACCAGCATATCCTTCCTTGTAAGGGAGCTCTACTGTGTGTTGCTTCCTATGCCAAAATGCATTAGGTTCTTCCAAGCAGCAATATTCTTCAATATGTCTCTTCAATTCTCCAATCTTGTTCTTTATCTGAGGCATTTTGAGCTGTTCTTCTATTCTAAGAGTAGATTTCAGGTCTTTCAGGTCTGAAAGTCTGGCTTCAACTCTATCCAAATTCTGCACAGTTTGGACCATTGTAGAGATTCTTGGATTGGAGATGTATGGAAGCTCAATTTTCTTTCTTGTCCCTTTAGATTTTGGGACTGATATAAAATATCCATATTTTCCTCCTTTGAGTCTGAGTGACCCATGAGGTTATGCTTCTGCTAGAAAGACATTGCCAAGTATGAAATCTACTAGAATGTCAGCTACTGAAAATTTCAAATAAACACAGTGAGTATCAAAATATAGAGAAGCTTTGGGTACCTCATATTGAAGCTTTTTATTACCCAAACCTAGTACCTTCCTCTCTGCAACAACCCAATACTTGGTTGGAATATTCTTCATGTTGAGGATATTTATGTCTGCTCCAGAATCTAGAAGAGAAACCATTTCAAAAATTTGGCCCCTTATGTAGACATTTACTTTGACATGATGTTGCTGATAGGAGATGGTTAACAATCTCATATCTCTGAACCCAAAATTTGGATCCTTTATTCCCTCAGCAACTTGGATTTCTTGATTACTGCTATATGGATATGTATCCCATGGCTAATCATTATCTTCTTCTTCTTTTTCCATCTATTTACCTTTCTTCAATTCTGTAATCTGATCTTTCATGTAGAAATTTCTACCTTGAGATTGTGAATCTCACAGCTTACCTCCCCTAGAGTGAGTGATCTCACTCTGCCAGGTTTTTGTTGATGCATTTGGAATGATTTTGTATTTATTTCATAGGAAGCATCAATGAATAAAGATTTATTACCTGAATCTTTTGAAGCTTTGGATTTAAGCTAGTCCATAAAGGCTTCAGTCAGGCGATTTTTCATTTCTCCATCCTTCATGGCTCATATCTGGGATAGGATTTTCAGCTCGTCTTCTTCTGTTGCTGCCATGACGACCTTTTCTTTTTGGGGCTTGGACTTTTGCCCTTCTTCTCTTGATTCACTGTTATATTCTGAATCTTAATTATATTGAGCTTGACAAGCACATTCTTCAGAATCAGAACATAAACAATTTGAAGAACCAGAATATGGATAGGATTTTCAGCTCGTCTTCTTATGTTGCTGCCATGAGGACCTTTTCTTTATGGGGCTTGGAATTTTCCCCTTCTTCACTCGATTCACTGTAATATTCAGAATCAGAATTATATTGAGCTTGACAAGCACATTCTTCAGAATCAGAACATAAACAATCTAAAGAACCAGATCTGGATATTTCTCTATATGAGCCTATAATTCTTCTGCAGAAGAAGAACTGAAAGAATCATAGGAAGATTCTTCTATTTGATGCTGCTGAGAAATTTCTCTGATGACAACATTCGGGCAGCGCTCTATCCTGTGCGTATGAGAACCTCATTTCATACAGATCATTTGTCCTCTTCCTTCCTACTTAACTTGTTTGGCTTTCTGAACAAAGGCTTTAGATTTCTTGCCTATGTTTAGCTTTGATTCTTCACCTTGTGGACATCTGGAGGATGTATGACCATTTTTCCCACATAACCAACAAGTGATCTTATTCCATTTATCCTTCTTGGTTGTGTGCAGGTGAATATCAGAGGGGTTATAATAGTGTGTTCTAGGAACATACTTATAATATCATTTCTTTGTTCTGGAGGCTTGGCCTCACACTGGTTTGGAATATCTTTTCTTGTCCTTTGGATATTTTCTTCTATTCTTGTAGAATGTTTCTTTAAACTCTCTCTCTGCTCTTTTCTTAGCTTTCCTTCTTTTTACAAAAGGATCATTCGCTGTTAGTCCATACTTGCTGCAGATGGATTTCTTGTTTGACAATCTGGAAAGTTTTTACAGAGATTTATTTACCTTTGATCTTGTACAGAGACTTACCAGTGCCTTTGTAATGTGAGCATATATCTCTCCCCATGTATATGACTCAAAAGGTAATTGGAAGACTTCTTGCATCTGATATAATCTACAAATCTGGATGGCAGGGTTACAAAATATACCTGTTTCCATAATAGGTTCTTTGAATCTCTTACCTCGTAAATCCTATCCATCCAATCTCTATGGAAGTCTTCAAATTGGGACATTTTGTAGCATTTCAGATTCATCAAAATAACTTCATTTTTGTTCGCAATTTCTGTTTCGCTACCACACCAACGCTCTAGGATCATTGATGTCAATGCTCCTATCATATTGCTCGTAAAAGTGCCATCTGAGTTGTGTATCACATCTCTTTTCTCATATTTAAGATCTTCTGCTTCGATTGCTTCGATGAGCTTTGGCGAAGATTCTGTCTCCCACCACCTAAGGAGTGTTCCTGTAAAACATTGAATAATAGTTCTGTAAGCATCAATTTCACTTTTCCCTCTCAGACACATGAGTTTATATTTAGTATACATCATATCAATCATCTGCTGGATTTGGCTAACACTCATGTTATCTATGTTCCACTCTATGTGGGAGTCTGGGAAAAAGGTATGTGCTTCTGGAAGTTTTTCTTTTCCTTCAATATCAGGTTCCAAATATCTAGTGAACCTATGCTCAAGAGGTTCATATATGGGAAAGATCTGTGTATCATGATAGTTTTGTTCTTTCCCTTTTTCTTGTTCTTCATCCTTGAATAAGGATGCAATGGTCACTTTTATTGTAGCCTCAGATTCAGAAGATGTGGCTTCTTCCTTGGGGAATAAAGCTAGAAACCTGTTGATAGTTTTAACAGGATCCTGAATCTTTATGCTTCTTTTAACAAGAAAGGAGTTTGGAACTGGTTTTTCAAATTTTGATAGATTCATATTTTCAACTCTATCTATTAAACCAGTTATGAGATGTTTAGTTATATCTAAATGATCAAATAACTTTTCTTATACTCCTTCTATCTTGGATAAAGATTCTCTTACATGAGAACGAATCAAACTGGAATCAAACTGTACATTGCTCAAACATTTATTTACATTATTAATTGATACTTGAACAGTATCAATTTGTTCCTTGACTTCTGCAGATTTTGCTTCATTTATTTCTAAGCCTTTTAGTGCAGTATTTGTCTAATTTAGCTGTTCACTGGCCTTCTGAATTCTTCCATCAATGCCTAAAGCATTGTCATCTTTTTGTACCAGTGGTATGGCTTTGGTTGCATTTTGGTTTTCTCCAACCACAATTCCTTTGAAAGGAGGAAATGTTGATGTAGTTTCAACTTTTGTCCCATCTAATGCAGTCCAGGCATGCTTATTTGTTGTAGTGCTTGTAGAACCAGTAAAAACATTTAATGGAGAAATATTATCTTTCCAGGAATAGAAAGGTATCCAAGTGTTATTTATTTCCATAAAATGTTCCCAATCTTTAGCTAATTCTTTCTTCTCTTGGGGAGTATAATTCTCATCAAATTCATTTGCCTGAGGATTAGTGTATAAGTCCTAATTAATCATTTCTTTCATCCATTTTTCACTAATCTCGGATTTTAGGCATCCATCCATGAGAGAGAAGAATTTATGCATCTCCATTACTGCAGGATTTTTGTAGTCTTTAGGAACTCGGTGAAATCTGCAATCTCGTATTAGGCAATTTTCCTGTTCAAGATGTCCTAGGCCATATCTAGGCTTAGCTGGTCTCATTAGACACATCATCTCAGTCAACCTTGGGGCTTCTCCTTCTAATGTAACAATTTCATGCATCATGAGTACATGATTTGTATCCTGCTCATGTGGGAAAGGTATATATGAACATTTGGGGTTCAAGCATGGATTAACAGAAGTTGAAGGAGGAGCTATGCCAAATCTGGGATTATGGTTGGCATGAACTGTGGTTTTGGCAACCGTAAGCAGATTGATACTTTCATGGCATTTTGGACATTTGACTTCTAAAGAGGAAAAATTTACAATCTTTGCTAATTCATACAAAGGATTATGTCTACAAGAAGATGAACTGGAACAAGCTGTATCTACAATGTAGGGATCTCTGTAATATTTGGCTTGTTTACAGGCGATATCAATATGTCGGCTGCCAATGGTGGATCTCCTGGGAAAGGATATGACTGCAAAAGATAAATTTTTAGGATTGTTCACCACCCAATGTTCTAGAAATGTTAAGTCTTCCCATCTGATAGTTTGGTGTTCTATTTTTTGGTTTTTAGGATCAGTCAGAACAACAATACTGGATTTGGAATCTCGACTGGGTGTATGGCAGATGGCTGACCACAACGTATTGGTGTGACGAAAACAAGCCTTGATCTGTATGGCTATTTTTTTTCTCTTTTTGTTCATATCGAAACCAGTGGTTTGGATTTGGAGCTATAAGATCTGATCAATGGTTTCATCAAATGTATAGATAGATAATTTTGGGTAACAGTCAAAATATACTGGGCCATTAGACAAAGGAGCAACTATTCTACCTATTAAGGAATCAGCGTGCTTATTATGCGTGACATCACGGATAGTAGCTAACGCAAAAGTATGTAATCCTTTATGGAATAAAGGATTGGTTCCTACTCGTATACATCTTAAGTGTAGATAATTTGTCTTTAGTCTCTTGGGCCTCTTCTTGTAACACTTTTGGATTTAACAGAGAAATGGTTTGAATACTATTGGGATTTTCTTGAATCTAGCTCACAGACTCTTTAATGCTAATTCTAGTAACTACTTTTAAATGGAAAATAGAAAGATCACTATATACTTCTGAGGGGGTTATAGCAGGTAGTTCCCATGGGGCAGAAGGCTGGGGTTATTCATATTCAAGTTTGGCAGAATTTAGGACACGACTAGAACTTGATGCAAACATATTCATTAAAGGGTTTTCTTCACCCTTAGAATCTATCTCTTCTAGCTCTCGAAAAGAGACTGATTTCCGGAAAGGGTCCATTCTTTTAATGAGTATAAAATTTAGAATACCGACCTCTGAACTAGACGTTACTGGCTTTGTATTTATCTGAACCAGACATTACTAGCTCTGATACCAATTTTAAGTAGGGGCTTCTAGTCACAAGCTTGCTATAGTGGTGCTACAGTGCTGCGCGCTCCGCGTGCTATGCTGCTGTCATTTTCTCTGCTGAAAGTATTCACTACTAATTTATTATTATTTTAGTTATTTATAAATAATTAATATTAATAATAATTAATATTTGTATATTATTATAATAATATAATAATAATTATATTTGTTATATTATATAATAATATTAATATAATAATCATAAATATATAAATATATAAGCATATAGTTTCTATTATTTGTATAGTTTTTTTTTGTAAAGTTAGGCGTTCTTCATTCCAGAAAAAAAAAACAGAATTATAGCATACTAGAGTTCAGGTGGCAGGTCTGCCCATAAGAAACCAGACTACCATCTTTTGGCCTTAAAACCTGACCAAAATTTAAAAATGTTTTGTTCCTTCTTCCTGTCATAGCCATTGTTTTGCCTATTATTGTCTAGACTAACGACATTAACATAACTTGACACCCATATACAGTTTGGATTCATCATCATAATAAACAAAAGAAGACACAACGCAGCTAATCCTCATCTGACAAGTTAACTGGGGCAGGCTTTGAGGCGCTAGCACCTGGCTTCAAAATCTTCTGCTCTATGGCCCATTTGAGTTCCAACACCAATTGTTCCATGTCGTTTAGTAGCAGATGGTTCTTGGCTGCCTGGACTTGGACAACCACAATCTCTTTCAGGAGAATGTCCTTTATGTTGGCCGATTCTTCCGTCAGTTGGCGTTTGAGGAGCTCCTCTACCTGTTTGCGCTCCTCATCCTCCTCTTCTCGAACAACTTGATTTACCTCCATAGCCTGGCCAACCACATGTTTCATGATCCAATAGAATTGGAGTGTTTTATTGAATAGCGTGTTCCTGCCTCTTGAGGTGCCTGGGTCTGTGATCAGTTCCCAGTCCTCGCGGGGGACCTCTTGGTTCGCGTTGATTTCCCGCAGCTCGCGCTCCCACCAATGGATTAGAGAACAAACCTCAGGAGAAATGTCGGTCATGTATCTGTCTATCGGGTGAAGGAGCTTTTCAGAGTCAGGCTTCCTGCCCCTTTTGTTCAACTGGCTATTGGTTCCATCTTCCAGTTTCTTAGCAGAGTTTACCTTCCTTGGAGCCATCTTGCCATGGACCTGGGGCTTGGAAATTGTGGGAGATTTTCGACCTGTCACAGCAGAAAACCAAAAGTTAGTGTGAATGAGTTGGAGCACTATCGAGGCTCGATCATTTGCAGCGACATTCTCAGCATGGATGAACACCCGGGCCCTTATAGCAACAACATTCTGGGCACAACGGCTTAAGACCCACCACCCCCTCACAGAAGCCCGGAGAAGCCCCCACCAGACAAAATGGCGAAACCCTTCAAGCTTAGCCAGCAGAAAAGAATGGAAATCGTGGTAGAGGCCATGAAAGAAGACAAGGGAGAAAATAAGGCCAGGGGTGCGAGGACCCTCCTGGAGCACAACAAGACTTGTCAAAGCCCCCCATGCAGCCTAACTCTCAGAACAGGACCCAGAACTAGCATGAAGCAAATCTTTCCCTTCTCGGGAGGAGGATAAGAGAAACAAAAGAGTAATCGGAGGGCCATTTTCATCTCTGCAACTGGGATTCTGCGCACAAGGGCAGAACATTTCTAGCCGGGCAAATATAATGGAGTTACGAGCAAGCATAATGTCTGAAGGATGAAGACGATAGGAAACATACGACCTTTTCTTGCCGGGGCCGAGGAGGAGGGCTGGTCGCAAAAGAGAGTAGGCACCTTTCTGCTTTTTTTCATCGTTCTTGCCAAACTAAATGAGCCTTCCATCTGTTTCCTCGGGCTTGTGGGTGTTATTTACTTGTTTTCCTGTCAACCGGGCCTCCACTTGGCCATTTAATTTTCCGGCTAACATTCCAGCCTCCCTATCTCAGGAAGTGGCATGACTTAACCTACCCGCTTTATGTGTCATTACTCCAATATCCTCCCGGCTGCTCTTGCCGTAACCTTCCTGTACTCCTGATGCCACCTATCGTCCTTCCTCTTTCCATTATCCCGAATTCTAGAGCTGGCTCCAAATCCTTCCTTAATGTTGTTTCAGTTCGCACATCTTCTCTGTCCCCTCGACCAGACCTGCCTTGCCCCGTCACCTGCCCGATTTGTTCATTCCTTTCACTTCTACCTATTCCCATGGATGTGTTGTCCGTTCCCAGCTGTTGCGAATTTTCTCCACCTCCGTTGCGTGTCGCCTAATCCTGATCGTTCATCTTGATCGTGCCTTTACCACCTTTATCGACGTCAAGCAATTGTTGAAGTCGAGATTTCTCCTCCGAGAGCAGTTGAGGCAGATCTTTATTGTCAATTTCTTTGCCCCGATTCTGACAGCCCCAATTCGCATGACAATCTATCGGCTTGTTACCTGCATGCCTGGTGTGAGTTGAAAGGAGGTAATCTATTCTGGGTAGGAGTTTCCCAATTTCGCCGACGAGCCAAGCTGTTCTCCCGATTTTGCTATTTTTCTCCACTGGTTATTTCTGCTGAAGCTTCCTAACCATGTCGATCACCAACTTCGAGTCACCCTCGATTTGGACACGCTTGAAATTGACCTGCAGAGCAATTTCTAGGCCCCGTTTCAGGGCGTGAAGCTCAGCTTCATTATTCGAGGCTTCCCCGCAGTCCATCACGAAAGTTCTTAGAGTGTTGCCCCCGGCGTCCCTAAAGACTCCCCCAATGCCAGCCTCTCCTGGGTTATGTTTTGCACCGCCATCGAAATTTAGCTTTATGAATCCCTATGGGGGGTGTCAGTACTGGTTGCTTTCGGCCACTTCTTTGGTTTGTTCTTTTCGTGAAACACCCCCATTTACCATATTCTTGCTGACCTCTAGTCTTTTCAGGATAGCCTCCTCCGTTATCGATGCCTGCCAGTCTTCGTCCTTCCAGCTTTCCGTTAGGATTGTTTCACGAATGTTTCTAATGGTTTGTTCCTAGATTGTTGCGGGGGTTCGGGTTTCTACCTTGAAAATTGCCCCATTCCGTGCTTTCCAGATATTCCAAAGCAGGAACCCCACAAAGAGGAGCCAAGCGCAATTGACTACTGGATTATGGTAAGGATTTCTCGGCGAGTTAACTATGGCACTTACGATGTTTTGATGATTTCTGTGATGGTGCTCAAACAATTTGAGGTGGCATTCCCACAGGGAGTTGTTGATGGAGCATCGGTTCATCAAATGTTCCATGGTTTCTTCTTGGGAGTCGCAGAGGGCACAGCGGGATGGGCCTTGGCTTCTTTTCCTCAGAATCTGGTCCTAGGTAAGCGCTCTATCGTGAAGTATGGTCCAAATGAAAAAAGAGACTTTAGGCCAGTGCTTGGTTTTCTAAAGGTTTTTCCATTGATTTTTTTCTGGCTGTTGATTTTGATTGATTTTGTGGTAGTAGGCTTCTGCTATTGAGAAATTTCCTTGAATTCATTTACCCCATCTGAGAATGTTAGACCCTGTTTTTCTTGCTATTTTCCGAGATGCCATCTCTGTATAATACTCCTGTCATCTGTCGGTTTCTGGTGCTCCTTCCCAATCCTATTTTTGTTTCCAATTGTGCCAGTATCCTTCCTCCTCTGGCTTCCATAAATTGCCAACTGTTGATGCCCCAGTCTGGGACGAGAAGGCAAGGATGGCATGAAGGTTGTCTTTTTGTATGAGTCGTTCACGTGGTTGCCAAGATTCCTCCCAGAATATGGCTTTGTCCCCTGCTCAAATTTCCTAAAAAATGTGATCCCTTATCAGGTCTTTGTTGCCTCTTGCCAAGTTCCAGATTGCAGATCCTCTGGTCTCTATCGTAATTCTCAGTCTTTCTTCGGTTTCCCCTGCCGCATCGTATTTTCTTTCCCGTATCACCTTCCATAGGTCAGGGCCACCCTGAAGCCACCTCCACCAAAGTTTCGCACCCATGACTTGGTTGAGGACGAAGGGGTCACGAAGCCCTAAACCTCCATCTCTCGAGAGCCGGCTAAGCCACTCCCATGAGAT
Organism: Pinus taeda; assembly: GCA_000404065.3. Classification (NCBI taxonomy): domain Eukaryota; kingdom Viridiplantae; phylum Streptophyta; class Pinopsida; order Pinales; family Pinaceae; genus Pinus; species Pinus taeda. The sequence goes on along the minus strand of APFE031142123.1, from coordinate 102,005 downwards.
TCGGGCCCACATTCTTGTTTTGTTTGTCCCCTGCGAGAGGAAATTTTTGAACAGGGTAACCATATTTTGGCTTGCAGTCTTAAGGATAGCTTGGCACGAGAGCTGGTAGTTAGGGATGGACTGCAAAACTGCTTTCAAGAGGATTATCCGACTTGGGGCATTTAGTGAGCGATGGGTCCAGTTCTCCATTTTATTTCGGATTTTTTATATTAGAAGTTCCCAGTTGGCCGACTGGAATTGATGCTCATGCAGCATAACACCCAGGTATTTTGACAAGAAGGTTCCCCTGTTGAAGCCTAGAGTGCGTGCCAGGAATCTTTGGGTAGTCGGCGAGGTGTTGAAGAAAAACACTTCCAATTTGTCCTTATTAATCTCCATTCCAGAGGCTTTGCTGAATTGGGATAAGGATTTGATAATTCTTTGGGCCTCCTTCAAAGTGGCTTGACCATATAGCATCACATCATCTACGAGTTGCTGGTGTGAGACCGGGATGTCCTCCCTACAGATTCGGAGGCCCTTTATCTGATCCCTGGAGACTTGAGCCTTTACCAATCTGCCTAGGCCTTCTGCGGCTAGGATGAAGAGGAAGGGACACAGGCGGTCTCCCTGCCTTAGCCCGCGGGAGGGAGTGAAGGCTTCAGAGGGGTTGCCGTTTAACAAAATTGACATTACTGGAGTGCCAACCATAGATTGGATCCAATTTATCCATATTTGGTCAAATCCATAGGATTTAAGGATGCCAGCCAGATATTTCCATCTAAGGTGATCAAACGCCTTGGCGAGATCAAGTTTGATAAGCATGCCTGGGGCGGGAGCTTTTCAGGGAGTGGATCACTTCCTGGGCCACTATGATGCCATCGGTGGTCTACCGTCCTTTGACAAACCCTGTTTGCTTCAGGACAATGAGATCCGGTAGGATCGGCTTGAGCCTGTTCACCATGACAGTTGCAAGGATTTTGTAGACAACATTACATAGGGAAATGGGCCTGAAACACTGCGGTTCATTCGAGCAGCCATTCTTGGGGATTAGAGCTAGGAAGGTGGCGTTCAAGCCTTGGTGCATGTGCTTGGAACACTTGGAATCCTCCACAAGGTCTAGCAGATCATTCCCCATGAAGCTCCAAGTCGCCTGATAAAATTCAATGGAGAAGCCATCGGGGCCCGAGGCCTTATTTTTTGGCATTTTGTTGATTGTCTCTTCAAGTTCCTCCTTGGTGATTACCCTAAGAAGGGCCAGGCTTTGATCTCTGGAGACTTTCTTAGGGATATGATGGCAAATTTTGTATATTTCCTCAGATCAGTTGGCATTTGGTTCGAAGAGAATGCCTTTGAAGTGCTCCACCAAGAGTTGTTCTATTTCATCCTGCTGCGTCATTTTGTTTCCCTCCTTGTCTTTCAAGGAGAAGATTCTATTGTGTTGGTGATGGTTCAACATAGCTTTATGGAAGAATTTGGAGTTTTTGTCTCCCTCTTTTAGCCATTGGACCCGGGATTTCTGCTTCCACAGGATTTCTTCCTGTTTTCACCTTTCCTCCAATTGAGTGATTACTCTGCCTTCCTCCTCAGCCAGATCTTGACTTCAGCTGTCGAAGATGATTTACTGCTGGATTCTTTCCAATATGGATTGGAGTTTGCCTTGCTCTTGCTGAATGTTGTCGAATTCTTCCCTGTTCCACTTCTTTATTTTGCTCTTAATTTCTTTGAGTCTTAGTTGAAATGAGTGCATTATACTGCAGCCTTCCTTTCCACTTTTGTTGTCCTGCCACCAGCCTCTTACTTTGTCTAGGAAGTTAGGGGCACAAAGCCAAAAGGACTCGAACCAGAAGGGTCTCTTTTTGTTCTGATCATTTAAGGCTATTTCGAGCTTTATTGGCCAGTGGTCCGATCCTATTGAGGGTAGGATAGAGGCTTCATAGAAGATATCTAGCCTGATTATGTGCTCTGAGATGAGGAATCTGTGCAGTCTTGAAGCGATTTGTTTGGACCCGCCCCTTCTGTTATTCCAGGTGAATTTCCTGTTTATGGTTGGGATATCAACCACCCTTAGTTCTGTCTGCACTTCTTTGAATCTTTCCATCTTCGGGTCTTCTCCACTTATACCACCTGTTTTCTCTTCTCTAGATGTGATTAAGTTGAAGTCACCTGCCAGGATCCATCTTTGCTATTGGTGCATACTTCTAATCCTTTTCAACTGTTTGAGAAATAGGTCTTTGTTTGCACGGGTCTGGGGCCCATAGACAGCTGAGATTACCACGCATTCTCTTTGTCCTATTAGTTTTAATCTCCCTATGAGGATTCTTGGCATTCCTATCCACCAGTCGGTGAGGACTTCTGCTAGGTTCCAGAGAATTTCTATCCCTCCTACACTCCATTCGGCATCTATAGTTACTTGTTCGTATCTCGGTTTTATTTTATTGAGAATTTCCTCCATTTTCTGGCCTAGGATTTTAGTTTCTTGTAGTAGCATAATCTGTGGTTTGTCTTTTTTGAGTCTTATTGATAGATGTCTCTATTTTCCTTTTCTATTTAAGCCTCTGATATTCCACGGTGTCAAAATCATTGGTTAACTTGGGATAGGTTTTGAAACACCGTTGATAGCGGGACCACTCTCCCTGTATTGACTAACATTTCTCCCATGAGTTGGATTGAATCCTTAAGGTTTTTTCTTCCTCTTTTTTTCCCCCCTTTACTTTGTCCATTCAAATCTGGTCTGCTTTCCTTTTGAGTCTCTTGGTATTCTTCTGGTGAGGCTTTGCCTTTTTCTAGTTTGGTTTTATATTGTTGGAAGGTTTCCTCATACAACCTCTTTTGTTCTTCTAGAATAAACCTCTCATCCACGTTCTTCCATTCAATCAGCAGTTTTCTCAATACTTCCTCTTCCTCGCTTAGGTCTTCCCTACTGGTCTCCTGGTTGGTCTCCATCTGTTCAATTTGTTCATCTAGTTCCTTATCTTTTTGTGGTGGCTTGCTCAGGGCTTTCCTTTTAGCTTGGTTCCTTTCACAGCTCTCACTGCATTCCGAGCCTTTATCCTCTTGATTTTCCATGGGTTGATCTTCCTCGTCTTCCTCTACCTGCAATATTGCAAAACTGTTTGGATTTGCCGTGGCAGATTTTTTTCCTTTCCTATCTTTCTCGGGGGTTTCCTTGTTGGCTTTCCTTTTGCTTCTCACCTCTTGGAATTCCTCCTGGTCTGGCTCTTTCTTTTTTTTCAGGAGCCCTCTACTTTCTTCTTCCTCCCTGGTTATCAAACATTCCTTTGCCAGGTGGCCATGGGTATGGCACCTGCGACATCTAAACGGGATGTGTTCATAATCTATGTTCTACTGCCAAACATCTTCATGATATTCAAGCTCTATTGTGTCAGGGATGGTGTTTGCTAGGTTCATGTAAACATAAATCCTAGCATACGAGGTGTATCTACCTTTCTTTGTAGTTTCTGCTATTTTCACGAAGCTTCCTATTGAGTTTCCTATCCCCTCCAAGATGTCCGGGTCCCAGAAGTCTATGGGGAGCCCGAATAAGCGGACCCAGACAGGTGCAACCAGAAAGGTTTCTTTGTCAGGGTTGTAGCATTCTTCCCAGAAACGCATGAACAGACCAGTGTTATAATAGAAATATGGGCCATTTTCAAATACCTTATCTCTATCTTGTAGGTTACAGAAGATTTCCGTAAAGAAGTCTTTCGCTCCCAGCTTGAGATCGATGTGGCCTTGGGGCTACCATTTTTCTGAATCCACTTGGTGAGGTCTCCTTCTGACGGCCAGACTCCTACGAACTTGCAGATAAGGGCATGATCCCTCATATAGCTTCTGTACTCTTCCAGTTTGTTCGCTGGGATCACATATCTAGGTTTCTCCACTGTACATGGCAGGCACTTTGCTCTGCAGCTTGTTTTCCATGAAGTTCCTAGCACCATGCCCGTGTTCTTCCGTTCCTCTGTCTCCTGGCTACTCTGTCCATCTCTTGCCATCATATATCGGTAGGAGGGGATCTCTCCCCTCCTGACATCTTCTGTCATACCTTTCTTTCTTTAGTTGCTGTCAGTTCCTGCTGGACTGGGCTATTGATGGTCTTCCTCCCTTCCTTTGCATTGCCCCTAGGTTTTCACCTCCTTGCCACCATTAGGGTTTGGGTTGCAGAGCTCTCCAAATTTTTCCGCTCCCTATTATTTGTATAGTTATTAATTATCATAAATAATAAATAATTGGTCTTTATTGTTATTATTATAATAAATATATTATAATAATAATTATATTTGTATATTATTATAATATATATTATAATAATAATTATATTTGTATATTATCATAATAATATATAATAATATAATATTATTATAATATTATAATAATATTATTTTATATTATTATTTTGATCTCTCTGCGAAACTCGTGGGTTTTTAACTTTGGATCTGCGGTCAATCCAATCCGAGGCAAGTGCGATCTACAATCAGGTTTTCTGATATCAGGTGCACACATTCTTTATCTTTTTGTAATACATATTTTCTCATATATTTTCAAATACGAATATTTCACCACAGTTACCAAGGATTACCAAAGGTAGACCTAGCACAGTTACTCTATAAGGCTTTTATGAGTATATAGAGCCTTTAGAGAAACATAGAGGAGAAAGAGAAGTCAATTTACAAAAAGAGTAGAAGCCATGCTGGAAAATAAATTTGCATCTCTTGAAGACACGATCCAAAAACAAATAGAGAATAAACTAGAACTATTGGAGAATAAAATGGTGGCAATGGAGACTAGGTTGCAGGTTATAGAAAAGCAAAACCAAGATACTAACCAAACATTCCAGCAAGGAGATGCTAATACTTTAGAGAGTTTTAAAATGAAAGACATGATTAAAGAACTAGAAGAAAAATTTAATAGCCACCTCACCCTAAATAATGTGGTAGATAAATTAGATATCAAATCAATTAAAAATGAAATGAAAAAATTAACAGAATTAGACCATGAGCATAACAAAAGGACCTTGAACCTTATAATCTTCGGTTTAAAAGAGGAGGTAGATGAGGATACTTTAGCCATAGCCCAAACAGAATTACATAATAGATTACAAATTGAAACGACATGTCTCACAGAAGCAACAAAGGGGAAATTAACTGAGAATAAAGAAATACTAATCCAAATAAAGGTGAGCTCTACTAATCAGAAGTATGATATACTTAGTAAAACCTCAAGTCTAAAAGGAACAAGAATATTTATAAATGAATATCTCATTCCAGAAGATCAAGCAGAATTAAGAAAGGAGGTTCAAAAGGTAAAAGAAGCTAGGAAGGAAGGAAAATGGGCAATAATCAGAAATAGAAAAGCCTTTATCCGAGATAAAAACCAAAAATATAGTAATAAATAGCAATTCAACATGATTTGGATTCTTTCTTGGAATTGCCAGGGTTTTCCATGGAACAAAGGCGCCAAGCTAAGTTGGATATCAAATGATGTTGGTATTATTTTTCTTGTTGAAACTTGGGAGCACGAAGAATCTAAGGTCCCTAACATAGATGGATTTACACTATGGTCTACCTGGAACAAGCAATCCTCCCGTAGAGGCATTGGGGGAATAGCTTGTTACATTAAGAAGAACATCTCCCCCCATGCTAGGATCTATAAAAATGACCCTTACAACCAATATAGTTGGATAGAGATCACTGACATTAATAATAAAAAGACCTACATAGTAATATGTTATTTCCCCCCATCAATTCTAACTTCTATAAGAAGAAGAATCTAGATAAAAATAGTCCCTACAATGGTTTAGAGAATGATATTTCTAGCCTAAGGAATGAAGGTAATATCCTTTTAATAGGTGACTTTAGTGCGCAAACTTCAAACAACCGGGATATTATTCTAATCAATCATTTCAACCCTAATCCTCTTTGGTTAGATGAAGACCCTACTCTGGCTGGTAGGTACAAAAGGAGATCTAAAGACCTCGAAGAGAATTTGTTTGGGTCAGAGCTAGTCAAGTTGTGTAGTGCTCAGGATCTCATAATTTGCAACGGTCTAAAGAAGTGGCCCAATTCTAGCCAGATGACCTACATCCATGGGCTTGGTAGCAACGTGGTAGACTATGTTATTTCTAACCTCCCTTTATACAATGAAATAATAAATTTATACATCTTAAATGATCACGACCCTGACTCTAATCATAGGCATTTACTTATAACTCTCAATTTTGTCATGCATAAAGATCCCATAGAAAATAATCCTTATAGCCAAAAGAACTTAATATTTGATAGAAATAAAAATGATCTCTTTCTAAATGAATTAAAAACTAATTTGCTTCCTTTATCTAG
>APFE031142123.1:37771-89425 GCA_000404065.3 Pinus taeda | reverse complement strand
TGCTAGTGATTATGCCATGGGTGCAGTTCTTCTACAGCGTGGTAAGCCTATTGCTTTTCATTCTGAAACTTTTAATGGTGCTATTGTAAATTATCCTACGTATGATAAGGAGTTGTATGCATTGGTACAAAGCGTCAAAAAGTGGAAACACTATTTTATGGGCAAAGAAACTGTTATACATACCGACCATCAACCCTTACAGTACTTGCAATGACAAAGCAAGTTACAACAGTCATGACACTTCAGATGGATGGGCTTCTTGCAACAGTTCCATTTGGTAATAATGTACAAGAAAGGTACTCTGAATAAAGTTGTTGCTATGCTTTTAAGGCCTATTATTGGTGTTGTTACATTACTTAAGAATGATTCCATTGTACTTGATAGTTGCATAGAATAGTATGCATTTGATGATGACTTTAAAGATGTGTATGCTAACTTGAGTAAAGGGAATCATGTAGAGGAAAATGACTATCACATGCATAACAATTTGTTGTTTCATATGGGAAAGTTGTGTATACCACAGGGGGAGAGAATAAATGTCATAAGAGAAGCTCATTCTTCTCTTATTGCTAGCCATTTTGGTGTAAGCAAAATAGTTGCACATCTACAGATGGTATGTTATTGGCTCGATGGTGTTCTGTTTCAAGGTTCATAAGAGGTGTTCAATCTACGTTTTTACAAGTAACATAGTTAGGAGCTTGGTTGTATACGTCCTTTTTAGTTTCTAGAACCATGGGAGAGATCCTATGATTTTTGAGGAGGTTTTGCAAAATCTAGAAAAGACATGATTATTTATTAAGCGTAGTGAGTTGATCTTTAGGAAATGCGTATACTTATTGCTGTAGAAATATAATGCTGACGAAACTGCTGAATTATTTTTTCATCTGTATGGATCAACTTTGGTTTTCCTACTTCATTATTCGTGAAGGGATTCCCGATTGTGGGGAATTTTTTGGGGTCCACTATGGGAGATGAATGGCACAAAGTTAAAAGGTGCTGTTTCCATCGCAACAGATGGAAAACGAAGTGGAATACAAATTTGTGCACTTTGAGAGGATATTGCAGCAAAGCATCCAGCTTTGGATGAACATTTTCACACTACATAGAACATGCTTACAAATAGCCAGCCTCTCCAACACCTCACCGTTTGAAGCTTGTTTTGTTTACTTGCAAATCCTTTGATTTATTCTTGAGAAAAGATGTCAGCAGTCCATTGAGGAGACTAGTGATATTGACAAAGCTCGTTCATTCATTGAAAGAATTCAGCAAATACATCAGCAAATTCAAGAACAGCTTGAGAAGAGTCAAGGCAAGTACAAGGAAAGACATGACAAGCATAGAGTCGATCACAAGTTTCAAGAAGGGGATGAGGTATGACTGTACATCAGTAAGAAAAGGATGCAAGGAGAAGGTAAAAGGCTGAAGCCTATTCATTATGGTCCATTCAAAATCCTCAAGAAGGTTGGAAATAATGCTTTTCAATTAGATTTGCCTTCCTACATGCAAATGTATTTTGTTGTTAATGTGGAGAACTTACGTTTGTATGAACCGCCTTTGATCGTTGATCATGAAAGTGTTGTTCAGCTGCCATCTATAGAAGATTTCTCACCAGAATTCTTAGATGAGATGAAAGAAGATACAATCCTTGACAGAAGGACACACATTTCAAGGAGGGGCAATGTAGATTATGTTCGGGTTGGTTTCAAAGGCAGCAAACCGAACAAGCCAAAGTGGATGGAGGTGGACAGAGTGAGGGAGTTGTACCCTCACCTCTTTAATAGGTAGTTGAAGGCTTTTGGGGTCCAAAAGCTTTCCAATGGAGAGGCGTGATCAGGGGCTCATGTCACAAGTGTCGTAAAATGCTCACAAATGAAAGTGCTCAGAACTAGTTCAAACTTGAACGACTGGATAGAGCTCGTCCTCCTGATTTTGGCACCGCAAACGGTTCGAAAAACAGTCTCTGTATACAGAAGTTATGCCAAAAACCAAATCGCCCAATGACTCTTAATTTTTGAATTTTTCAAAAAAATAAAAAAAAGAATATTCCACAAAATATTCCAAGGAATATTTTTTTTTGGCAGCAAATGGCAAGCCCAGAGGCTGCCACGTGGCCTAGGGTGACATCAGCAGGTTCGGAAGGCATATATAAAAACTTTTGAGTGGTAGTGAGGTTTGATCCCGCGACCTTCGGGACAATGACTAACTGCCTTACCATTAAGCCAAACGGAAGGAATTGAGATGTTGGTGGAGTTAGCATTATTAAAAGGTTCTATTAGGTTTGGGCAGGGCCTGAAGGGGGCCAGCCCCCATACCACATGACCTCAAGCCAAGAACCAGGAGCCAAGATTTAAACCGCCCACGTCGAAAGCCTTCAACGGTCACAACATATGGGGATTAACGTTGTCACATTTCCATGAAGTCCGGAGTAAACAAAGAGTTAGACTGCCCATCAATCCGCATGTTCTGGTGCAGAATCTAAGGGGAACAACTAGTTACATTAACTCAGTCACATGCACGTTTAAAACCCAACCGTTAATCCGGCGGTCAGGTCAGTATAGCAGCAGAATTTTGGTAGAGCGTTCCAAAAATGGCAGAATTGCCAAATTTAGGGAGGTTATCTCGCAATTAGCCAGTTTTAACTCGAGTTTTTCTAGGGCAGACTAGAGAAACTTTAATGAGCCATAACTTTGGCTAGGAAAGGCTGTTTTGGATGATTTTTTTATTTTTATTTTGGGTCTCTTCGACCTTCTGAAGCGATTGGAATAGGTTTTACAGCCATCTGAGGTCATTTTCAGATGTTTTTGCGCCATGGAAGTTCTAGGAGCCACTAGGGCCCAGTATTGTGAGAGCTGTATAGGGTTGCAGGTACCCATTGGAGGTGAACCAGTAGTCAATCCTGAAGGATTCGAGTGTTCTGAATCTATTTTTACAGTCTATTCCACCTGTAGAGGCTTTTATTCAGCTGTATATTTATTTTGAGCGTTTAATTAAAATGAAGACAAGCCCATTTGGGAGCCTTGGACCCAGCAGATGTAGCCTAGGAAGGGTGAACTACTTTATCAACTTATTTTACATCTGTGGTTGAGTTATTTTGCAGAACAAATTCGTTTTAGTGTGTTAAACAGTAAAAGGAAATAATTCTACTATAGTTAAATGGGTCATGAACAGCTAAAAATTTCATTTGTTTTTTTACTGCAAGACATGGACATCTTTTAAACATGTATGTTACTAAATTGAATACCTTGCAAACCATTTACAAGTATTTTCAAATTCAAATCAGTGAGCTCGGGAGGCTTGTCTCCAAGATTTTTGAGCATAGGAATAAAATCTTAAATCAAACTAAATAATTTCTTTCTTTAGGTCTGATAGACCAAAATTTTCTCTCAGTGGACATTAACCATCATCATAATCATCTTCAATACAATATAATTGTTATTATTTTTTTATAATTTTTATATATTTATATTATTTTATAATATTAATGATAATCTATATTATTAATGAAGCTATTCTTATTATTAATTGATATATATTAGGAGTTTATATTATTATTATAATATTAATATAATTGTATATATATATTATATAAATAATCTGCTTGTTAATATTTATATAGTATTACTATCCTAGATCTCATGATAGTTCATTGTCGACACCGTTTCAAACCAACAATGTGGTTCATCATCAAGACAAGTTGTTCTTGACGATGAAACCACACTGTTGTTTCGAAACACGTCGACAAATGATCTATTCATGTGATTTATGCCGAAAAACTTTTTCTCATAACTTGATATGGATCACAAAAGCCTCAACTCAACAATCCGCCTCAATTCAACAATCCTAAATCTTTAAAGAGTTTAAACTTCTATGATCCATATTTTGATTGTGACAATAATTTCGGCAAAATCACATAGAGAATCATTTGTCGACGCGTTTCGAACCAACTAGTGTGGTTCATCTTCAGGACAAGTTAAGGAACAAATTTGAGCGATCAGTTAAATAGTGCATGCAGGTCCTCCAACGGCTATATTTGACCGAGCAATGGTTAAAAAGACTCTTAACAGCTAGATTAGATTAGGGCCTAGGGGAAAGGGTCAAGGCTAGTTAAAATATCCAAATAATATTACAATTTATTTTCCATAAGATGAGAAATTGTAATATTATTTGGATATTTTAACTAACCTTGACCCTTTCCCCTAGGCCCTGATCGAATTTAGCCGTTAAGAGTCTTTTTAACCATTTCCCAGTCAAATATAGCCTTTGGAGGACCTGCATGCACTATTTAACTGATCGCTCAGATTTGTTCCTCAACTTGTCGTGACGATGAACCACACTAGTTGGTTCGAAAAGCGTCGACAAATGATTGTCTATGTGATTTTGCCGAAATTATTCTCACAATCAATCCTAAATCTATTTGATAATATTTATATAGTTATTAATAATCCTGAATACCAATAATAATTAACCCAATGTATACAAACCCTAAAAATATTAAAAATACTAAAGCCTAAAAATAATATAATAATATTATTATATGAATTATTATTATTATAATAATATTAATATAAGAATATAATATATAAATATATAATATATAGTTACTTTATTTATATGGTCATTAATTGTCATAAATAATAAATAACTGTCTTTATTGTTATTATTATAATATTATATTATATTTGTTTATTATTATAAGAATATAATATTATTATATATTAATATCATTTTATTATTATTATACAAATTATGTTATTATTCTTTTATAATTTTTATTATTATTATTTTAATAATATAAATGATAATATATCTATATTATGAGTTATTTTTTATTATTAATATATTATTAGTTTGTATTATATATAATATTTATATAATAAACCATATAAATAATTTTCTTGTTAATATTTATATAGTTATTAATAATTCTAAATATTCATAATAATTATTAATGTGGTTGATGTAAGTCTATTGCCTATGTTAACTATATTGGAAAATGTGATCGTATATATGTTTCATATATGCTTATCTAAATTTATCAATCACACTGGTAAATATGGTTATAATAAATAACTTTAGCCCATCAACAACTCCTTTTCTTAGCATTTGACCGCCGTCACCGCAAATTGGGGACCTCAAATCTGAGCATTCTCTCAAACCAAATTCACTGTGAATACTTAGGATACGGCATTATACCACGGGTGTAGTGATCTCATAATATCTGAGCATTCTCTCCAACCAAATTCACTGTGAATACTTAGGGTATGGCATTCTACCACGGGTGTAGTGATCTCATAATTGGAAGAATTTAATGCAAGAGTAAAGTTGTATGACTGTAAACCATTAATAGAGTCAAATCCTGTACATCTAAAATCCATTATGAAGCTGAATTTGTAACGCATCTACTGTGACAATTTAATCATCACAACAAAAAAATAAAAAAACGTAGACAATACGATATAATTGGTTACCTGCAATTGGCAAGCGCACCGAGACTCAGGGTGTTGGAAATGAGTCTGCATGTATATGAACCAAATATACATGATAGGTATTCATGCATCCAAACTCGACAATCTTCGTATACAGATTGACATATAGTATCAAGGAAATCGTCATTTAATGAGGTTCACAGCAGTCCCGTTATCTGGCCTTCAAGTATCAGACATCTCCTTCAATGTTGTCAAAATATAATCTCAAAACGCCAATATCCGAAAGAAAGAAAAAAATTAACTCTGCATGAAAACCATACATCTCAGACTTTTATGAATTTTGATCCTCTAGATGGTTGACTCATCAGGTTTTAGTTATGGCTCTGGACTAATCAAACCTTTTGTCTAACCCAAGCAGACTGGATAGCAAAATTTAATCATTTTATAATTTACCTTTCTTCTCACTTCTAAATTAATAAAAAGCATGGGTAAATATGTATACTTTTAAATATTTAATACAGTTTTAATAAAAATAAATTTTATGCCAATCATATGGTATATGTTTCCATGATTGTATGGAGATGGTTCCACTTCACCTCCATGTATAAAAATCTATTTCAAGAAAGAAACCCTTTTATGAAGTCCCTTATTTCAGCACTGTTGGGGGCATTTATTGATATTGGAATTTCTTCAAAAATGAAAGCAGTGTTTTACCTCCATAGTTACACGATGAATTGAAATGTGATAGCACCCACATCCTTAGTGCATCCATATATATGTTCACACGCGTGATTTTTTCTCAAATTTACAAAATACGGAAATGCAGAACAATTCTCTAACACTGTAGCTCAAACAATGCACTCACCTTACTTGTAAATAAAACATTGTTCCTTGCAATTTATAGAATATATTTCAATAATGGAGAACATTATGTAATTTGTGAATGGTTTCTTCCATGGTTGTTTATTTGTTTGTAAAATATTTGGAAGGTTGTTAACTCAAAAAGTTATTAATTTGTGTTATTATAAATTTTTATTATATAGTAAAATTTAAAGTTGTATAATTGTTATCTTAAGGATATTGTAGACGGTCACATCATTTTAACCTCCTTTCAAATGGTCATAGCTTATTTTTCATAGTTCTCTAGAAGTAATATAATCTTTATATTCATCTAAATCAAATATTGTCAAAGAAATTGGTAAGTAAGATTTATGGTTGTGTTCTACATAAGATTAACTTTGTCTATTTGTTTTTAAATTATGTTTGGCTTTGATTTATTCCAAATTCTATATGTTATAATTCTAAGAACATTAGCAATATTGTATGGCTGCTAAAAAACCATGTTATTCCATTCATGTGTGTATTCATTGTTTTTTACTCTAATTTAACTATACTTAAACTAAGCTAAAGTATCTACAACTTAGCCCTTGTTCAAATGTGGTAGTTAGTTCATACTATTAGAAGTTCAATAATTAAACTAAGTTGCAGGGAATACAAGCTATACAACCTTATTTGTTTATAGTGAAAGTTACTAATGGATATCATTCTTCAAAAATTTCAATGAAATATTTTTAATTAATCCATCTAAATCATGTAAAGTGCATTGGTGTTTCAATACATGTCATACACTAGTTTTTAAATAACCAAGCAAATATACAAAGTCATTAATATCACTAATCCCAGAAAATAAAAATAATTTATTATAATTTTAAACAAACTCTTAATTGGTATGGCAAAAAATATAATCAGATATCAAATTATAAGTATTACAATATATATAATGCATGAAATGAGTTAGACATTTTCAGTGTATTGGTGTTTCAATACATGTGATACACTAGTTTTTAAATAACTAAACAAATCTAAAAAATCTTTAATATCACTAATTTAAAAAAATAATTAAAAAATAAAGATATTATATAATTTTAAACAAACTCTAATTACTCTAATTACTATCACTAATTTAAAAAATAATCTAAAAATAAAGATAATTTATTATAATTTTAAACCAACTCTAATTACTCTAATTACTATGGCAAAAAATTGAATCACATATCGAATTATAAGTATTACAATATATATAATGCATCAAATGAGTTAGACATTCTCCAGCAATTTTTTTTTTTATTCAAGAATTTACGCAACTGGTCTTTTCCTTATATGGTTGGAGGAAAGAACATTTTATTTATTTTTTATTTCACAAACATCAATGTGTCCTCATCTAAATACTTGAGAACAAATAAACTAGGTTTAGACATATTGTTATAAAATATACGTTTTTAGATCGTTTTTGTCTAAAAGAATCGTAAAAGCTTATTGATGGATTCAATAGCCTATGGTTCACTCAATAAGGTGTATTGATCCAGAAATTACGAAAAGAAAATCTAATGGTACCCCACGAATACTTAAATGCATCAATGTGTATACTTAATAATTTTGTATTTTGTATGTTATTGCGCTAGGCTAAGTTTGAAAAAACAAAATCACCAAATTTTTATTCCATTTTATATTCTATTTAATTCTTCCGACCCTACATGTATTAGTCCTCACATTCCCTATAGGATTTCCGCGTTATGCTGTTGCGTTGCCAAATTCCTTGATTCCTTCACTTTGCCCATCCATTTATTAATTTTCTTATTTGTTTTAAAATGATACTACATTTATTTTTATATGCATGCTAATTATGAAGGGACTAGTAAATTAATTTAGATCTCCACATTTACATGTTTAGTGGACTAAAATGTAGAATTCAAAGAGACGAGTTCATCATTGACGAGTTGAATGGGGAGCCATAAGAGCACAAGAAAACCAATGTAGTGGAATGGAGTGCTCAAAAAATAGAGATCTTAGAATAGAAGAGGAAAGTGTAGCGATGAATAATGGATGAGAGGAAGGAGCAAATCAATTTCACAACATTAATTTAAAAAGGCTAAGCAAAACACAAACTAAACAAAGAAAATCTATGGATTCTCCGCATCATGTTAGAGGTACGGGTTTAATAATGGATGGGTTAAGGCACCATCATAAGGAGAAGCCATTAGAGGTTCACGACTTATAATTATTATCACCTAGGTTGGCTACCTGCACTAGTGTTGTGTGAGAGTGACACATGGCAATGATAGATTCATGTCCTAGACCACAATCCATTCATTTGTCCAATAGGATTAACAATCATTTGAATAAACGGAGGGTAATTAGCTTGGGTGAGCTAGTGGAAGAAGCTCAAAGATATTTGTGACCATTTTCTTTCAATGACGAGTTGAGTACTTTTTAGATAGGGGATTATATCATTTTCCAAAGAATATGAAATTTTGTTAGCTTGTTTATAAACATGGAAAGGAATCAGCATAGGAAGATTGAGGAGGAGAGTTGATTCCAAAATGTCCCAGCATGCTTCAAGCATCCAATGAATTCAGATATTTCTTATAGGTTACCCATTTAGGAGTTTAGTGAGAAATAAATGGTCAATTGATAGTTACTCTAAACTATGATTTAATAGAAGCAATGTTGAGAAGCAATTTAAAGTCCATAGTTAAGACAACAAATCTCAACAACATTATTGGAGGTGATTCCCATGTTGCTAGAAAATAATAAGAGGATCTTCCTAGCATGATCTTGAAATACTCCACTACAATTTGTTGCAACAAGGTTACCTTTGGAGGCACTATCAAAGTGGATTTTAATAAAATACTAGGTAAGTAGTGACCAAGTGTAAGGCGAATGTGATTAAGGAATAGGAGGAGAGGTGGAGCACGGAATGGAAGAAAGGCGGAGAACCCAAATGCAGAGGTGAGCAAGTATATGTATGACATTGTTGATTAAAATCATTCCATTTGAACACTCTCATGATATCAATATCCTAAGCTTTATTCAATCCAAATAAAAGGATATATCTAAAAAATATACACATTTATTTCTTTCCAAGATTATTGTAGAGTAAATATCATAAAAAAACCAAAATTTCATTTAGGATGATATTTTGAAATGTTTTTTTTTTTGTAAATGGATAAAGTTTTGAAGATGCTATGAGGTGTGTGATTATATTATAAGAAGTGAATTTCCCACTAGTCCCACAAGTAGTTGTTGAATCGAAAAAAATTGAAAATATGTTCCTTAGGTTCTCCTTACTCAAGGAAAATAACACCCTTTGTTTTGAAATTGATCCCATGTTAGGATGTTTTGTGGGAATTTAGCCAAAGCAAAGTTTTTGTTTTTGCGTAGAGCTGAGAAATACATATGTGTCTTGAAATATTATAAATGGGAGTACCATGAAGGACAACTGCTAAATAGTACGCTTATTTGATATTAAAACATTGTTCTGGAAGATATCCACATCCTAGTTTATCTAAGGCTTGGAAGAAATATATGTGATGTTTTTGGAGCTCTTCTTCAGGCTTGAAAAAATTGTTCCTATGTAGCAAAGTGTTATGATTAAGGGATAGTTTCTAATTGCACCAATTTGAATTGGAGGTTTCTCTTGTCCAAAAATGGGGGATCACATGATTAGTTACCATTAGCGGAAGTTTGTAAAGAGGATGAAACATGGGGTTATCAAAGAAATAGGCAGCTACTGCCAAGAGCCCTACCAAAAGAGTACATTTCTTACTCCCTGTAGGTAGTTGTTCTAGATGGGGGATTCAATCTAAAAATAATATTTCCATATTGCATATTCAAATTAAACCCCATGCATATGAATGGAATCCTAGTTTATATATTTTGCACACTTATGCTTCCAGAGAATACTCTAAAGTTCCCCTGAACTTTGAGATTTTTTCGATCATGAAGACCTAGGCATCCTTTTAATCTTGGAAGATTAGGAGGTTTTTGGTATTGAAATCCCATTTCCTAGTATATAAGGTGTCATACCAAAGATAGTATCATTGAAGGGTGTAGATGGATTTAAGGATAGTATTAAGTAACTAGAGAAAAAAAATTATAGATTGGGATGGCCTTAAAAACATGGTTAAGAAGAGTGAGTTGGGTTACCAAATTGAGGGTGCAAAAGGTCCAACAGGAGAGCTTGCAATTAAGTTTACATAGGAGAAATTTCCAAGAAATGTTTTGAGTTGTAAAGAGGACTAGGGGAACTCCAAGAATTTTAGGTGGAAGGAAACTCCTAGGAAGACATGAAATATAAGTGACATGGATTTGAACTTGAAGAGGGGTGTTGAAAAGGAAATGTTGGGATTGAATACGATTAAAAAATTTCCATGAAGCATCCATGAAGTCATGTAATTAAGTTTTGAAAGATCTAGATTATTTATTAGTCGACACTCCAATAAGCATAGCTTTTTCCACATTTATTATGGGAGATGTGCTGAGTCATTGAGCGAAGGTCAAGCCCTTGATGTCTATTGATACTAATCATTGATGTGATTATTTTACTAAGTCCTTCTTCCATGAGGATTGAAATGAAAGTGGGGAGAGGATCTCTTTGGGGAATTCCACAAGATGGGATAAAAGGAGCAAAAGGAGAGTTGTAATGATAGGAAGTTTCATGCCATTATCTAAGATCTAGCTATGTAAGAAAATGAAAGTGCCATAGGTAAGTTCTAACAAAGAAAAGGATAACAATATTTTCACGGTCCAACAACTCACCTCTCAGAATGAATGAAGAATGTTAGAGAGTGAAAACCTGCAAAAGAGGAAAACAAAATGGAGCATTTCTCATATTTCAACGAATACTAAGGGAACAATGTAGAACAAATATATCTATATTTTGTAGAGTTGAATATGTGCAAGAAAATTTCCAAATGTCTAGCTTGGTAGAAGAGATGTGTTTAGCACTACATACAGAAAGAATGTATGAACTCATAAAACAAGCGAAGAAGTATAGTAATATTAGATATTCTTTCCAAAAACAAAATTAATATAACATGCAAGAATTTTTTACAAAAATATGCCCATGTATTCTGAAAGAAATTAAGGAAGAAAATATAAGCTATTTATTCTTATTTATGTATCATGTATCATTCTAAGTACCATGATATATCTTAAACACTTCTTTGACACCAAAATGTTAAATTTTATTTTTATAGGATTTTATCATGCAACTTTCAAATATGATGGAGGGGATATATTCTAGAGTGAAAGAGATAATCGAAGTCATCAGTTATTCTCATAATAGATAGGAACAAGAAGTAAGGAAAAAAGAAATGAGGAGCAATGGATGTTGAATCTACAAGAGTAGATACACATTATCAATAAGAAGGAAATACAATTCATTAATGTAATAACATTTCAATGGTAACATTTCAACATGTGCAAACTAAAAATGAATTTAATGTTTCTTTTGATGCCAGTGAGGTTCTATTCCTCCTAAATAGCAGAAGAAATGATAAAAATGAATAAAAACTACAACCAATAGTGATTTAATTGCTATTAATTATGAATAGATTGTTGGCTTGGAAGAAACTCCTTTAAATAATAAAAGGAGGAAATCTAACATTGTTTATGATGAAGAATCCATGGTCAGATTAGAATATCATAGTGAAGTTTATAAAGGTAGCAAAAAAATCACAAAACCAGGTGTTGAATCTCTAAAGGATGGTATTATTAGCACAACGAAATATAATCAATCAAAATCAGTTGACAAAAAACAACTTGGTTTATGGGGTCTACACTTGATGAGTTATAAAGCTTGGGTTCTTTAATGAGGTGAAATTACTTCCACATTTTCGATTTCCTATAACTTCTTGATGAAATGACAAGGTTTTTCCTTCTAAAACCTCAACCCATTCACAACCAATGAGTTAAAATCATTTCTATTAGGAGTAGGTGGAGGAGATAGGGCACAAAACTCCCCTGCCCCCCCAACTGGCCATTGTGATGCTAAAAACATTGATGCATCATAAAACCTCAAAGCTACAGAGCCTCAACCTTAGAGTAGGAGATAATATATCATTATATAATTTTAAATTTAAATAAAAATAATAACAAATATTTCTTCATCAATTTAATTATAAAGAATAGTTAGTTTTTTTTTTTTTTTTTTTTGCTAGGGGGAGGTGGGGGGGATGTAAATTGTACTTTATGGACTAATGATTACAAGGTAATACTAAAAAATAATAGGTTATTCTATCACTAGGGAGACTACACCAAAGCGAAAATTTCACTATCCATAGAGAGGAAAGAGATAAAATAGTATTGAGATAGTCGTTGTTGTAATCGGCCATGGAAATAGATTGTGGGAATAGAAAACAAATAGAATAGAAGCATGAGAGAAATCAAGTAGAAGGATCATAATCTATTGCTACAACCTAGATGGTATCTTTATTTTCACCTTGAATGCTTCTATCTAGTGTTGGGTTGCCAATGTGTTGCTCAATGTGCTCCATTCATTAGTCCAGGTCTTGCATATGGCATTGTAGGTTATCAAGTGAATTGAAGACATCTTCTTGATGATTGTGTTGTTCCAACAAGGTTACGCCAAGGAGGAACTTCATTTTCCCATATATATCGATTATGTGCATATACTAATTGAAAGGTCTACGAGTGTGCCGAATGTCCAATATCGAGTTTTCCATCTTATGTAATACCTCTATGTTTAAGAGTTGTATTCTATGAGAGGTGTGCTCCTCCTCAGCATAGGATAGTTCTTGCTAGATGGGTCCTCACACGAGTTCATGCAAACAGGCAGCAATTTCATCTAGGAGGTGGTGTATACATGTGTTTCTCTAATGGGCATGCTTCGGATCGTAATTGCACCCCTATGGACACATTCACACTAATGAGGCATAGAGGAGGAGTTAGGGAGGAGAAGAAAGCCAAGGAATAAGCGAGGGGAGACAAGAGATGCAGAAAACATAGGGCAAGCACATAGTAGTAACATTAGGAAGAGAGACAACACCACATGAGCCAAAACAAATAGATAGTGCTAATTATGTCCAAATAAGGAGGGAAAGAAGTCGGCTAGAGAGAAGGAAGAAATAATAAAGTCAACTAGAGATAAGGACCAATGTCTACGGTCACAAAGTGAAAATTGGGAAATTAGAGCACACATAAAGCAGAGTGAGACAAAGAAAGATAGAGAGATAAGCACATGAGGGATGAAATAAAACCAAAGAAAAAGATAGGGAGCATTGTGCCATAAAAGGTTCTAGGTGAGGTGGAATTCAATGATGGCGTGTCAAACTCCTGTCGCTAGGAATGTGTATATGAACTCTGAATTTGAAATGGCCTAAGAACAAAGATGTATAGGCGGACTTCTAACTTGCAAAGGGCATGTAAGTTAAAAATGGAATTATGGTAGGAATATGGAAACTACCATTTTCAATACTTACAGAAAGAAAAAGTAGGAATGACTCCACGAAAATGGTAATTTTCCTATAGGTGATGTTGTTTTTTCCAAAGTAGACTGCATAGGAGCGAGTCAGTTGATAACAACGATTGAAGCGACCACTAGCCACCACTAGCAATATATAGATGTTGTGTTGACCACCATCTACCACAAAGTTGGGCTTGGTCTATATGAAAGTGCTCAAATCTATGGCTGAAGTTACCACCCATTGGTACTTTTCACAAGTGGAGTCCCAACTGATAGGCCATTAAAATAAATACAATTAAAGTCTAAGTGTAAGGTGCTCATCTTATTGATGATATGAATGATAGTTGGCATGTAGTTGGAGTAAAACATTCATATTTCCATGGGAATGCGTTTTGATGCCCCCTATCCTTTGTGCAAGTGGGACAACAATAGTTCACCTATCCATTTTATCTCAAAAAACACCCTATCTAAAAAAATAAATAATAACTAAATTTAAAATATTATGTTGTATAATTAATCTTAGGAATTAATAATAATATAATTTAAATAAAATTCAATAAAATTAAAATTAATTATAAGAAGGTTAAAAATTTTTTAATTTACTTAAAACAACACACCAAATATAATAAAAAGAAGGTTATACAACTATAGCATACTATAAAATTATTATTATTTTTTTATAAAATAATTATTACATAGTTTGTCACTAAAATATATAACTTAATATTTTAATAAAATATTCGCATGTTCCTTTTATCCTCAAAATTGCAGAACTCTTACGTTTATAGATATGCACAAAGAAAAGAGATAAATGCTTCAGTGTATGATAACAATTTTTCAATGGGGAAAAACTTAATTTTCCTACTCTAAGATATGGAATGGTTTTGAAGTTTTTTCATTATCCTCTACTAGCATAGCCCTATTTCAATTCCACACGATATTCGATACGTCAATATTTCATTTCAATCGGATAATTTTAATATATTTAAATAATTGTAAATTTATTTTTAATATATATTAATTTTAATTTATTTAATTAATGTGAATTTAATGTTTAATAGATTATAATCAATTATCAATTTTAAAAATATTTAATTCATATTAGAGTTGTTTATATTAAAGTGTCTTAATCTGCCAGTTTTGAAGTTTTCTGAAAGTGCCCTAATCTGTCAATGCAATGGTTTTTGGCTGCCGTTGGCAGCTGTCCACGATTAGAGGTATGGAAGTCTGTCATTAATTAATATTTACCCTTGTGCTGGGGGTTTGTTTATAGTAGATTTTGAAAATCTTGAAAGCAGACAATGCATTCTAGATTCTAGCCCTTGGTTTTGGGAAAACTTAGGCCTATTCATGAAGCCATGGAACCCATCATTCGATCCCTCAACAGTAGTCATAACCTCAACGCGAGTTTGGGTGATATTGCCAAGCATACCCTTGCATCTCTAGAATCTCTCCTAGCTAAAAGTCATTGGAAATGCAATTAAGAAATTTTATTGCAGGTGCCCAGAAACAGAGGAATATGACAAAACCACATATGCACGCATCTGTGTGGAAATGGACTTCAGTGCCAGATTCCCAGCTGAAATAAACCTAACAAGTAAAGACTATGTGTTGAACCAGAAATTCGATTATGAAAGTGTCCTCTTCAGATGTCGATCCTACTTTGAGATAGACCATCTAGCCAAAAATTGCCCAAAAGCCTCCCAGAAAAATTATGCTAGAAAAAATCACCATAGTTCTACATGGTGGGAAGGAGCACAAAAACAACACTACTTTATCATCAAAGAAGAATACTTTAGAGAAAACTCTGAATCACAAGAAATCAGGCAAGAAAGAAACAACTCTCAAGACAAGCAGGGAGAAAACCCCGCCCAACAACAAAAAAGTCGATAACCCCTGAAGCATCAACAGTTATGAGGATTCAAATACTGCACAAAATAAATCTTCATTTAACAGCAAAGCAGATCTCCTAGACCAAACTTCTTCTCCGACTATCTTCAAAAGGACGAACACAATAGATTGTGAAGCTAAGACACCAATGTCCCAAGAACCAGAAGATATGAATGAGATGAAATATAAAATAAGTTAGAAGACCGTAGAAAAAAAAAAGAAAGCTACAACAACAATCTTGCCAAGAAAGACAAGGAGCCAGACAATTAAAAACTAAGAGAATTATAAATTAAGAGAATTATAGGTCCGATAGACCAATTTGGTCTCAGTGGAAGTTAACCACCACCACCACCACCACCACCACCACCACCACCGCCATCATCATCATCATCAATTATAAAAATATTTAACTAAAATTAATTGTAATATTTGATAGGTTAAAAATTTGTGTATTAATATATGCAATTTTAAAGTTAGAAAGTGTTATTATTTTATAAGTCTGTATATTTTGGATTGGGATTTCTAAAATTTTAAATTCAATGTTAATGATTATTAAGTGTATGGTAATGATTGGATTAGGATTTCTAAACTTTTAAATTAAATGCTAGTGATTTTTTTTGTAAGCTTGGTAGGATTGTCCAATTTCCGAGTTTTACACGTCTGTTATTCACCCCCACTAAGGGGGGAGGGTAGCACAAGATTCAAACCCAAGATCTCCGGTTCGGTGACACTTCATTCCACCACCATGGATGTTAATGATTGTTAAGTGTATGGTAAGGATTTAATCTCTACACGATATTCTAGAATATGCTCAGATTTATTTTCAAAGTAGTTATTGTGTTTTTTTCCCTTTTAATTAAAGTCATTAGTTAAAAAAATAATGTCATATGAAATGAGTTGCACTGTGAAAAAATCAATTTATAGATTAAGAATCTCCATGATAAAGTGGGGTAAATCTCCATAGTTAAGAAACTTAGTACATGTTTTTTAAAATGTATATTTATTTAAGTGATAAATTAATCATTTTTATCACTAGTAATAATAACAATTTTTAAAAATAAGGTTATAATTTAGTTGACTATTATGATTTGTTTAATTTTAGCAACTTGAGATATAACATGAAGTAAGTGATTTGATGTTTATTATGGACTAATGTCTATCGATATTTACAAGACATTTAATTTATGTAGCTACACTAGTGTGTGTGTATGTGTGTATGTATATAGATAGATATATATTACTAACTCCTTATATAGATAATTATGTGATGGGTAACTTATTGGAGTAATCTGGTTCAGGATGAAGATGACATAACAACTGCCATTGTAACACCAAGAATATATCCAATATGACTTAATGTAAATATACTATGATTATGTATTAGTGAGATCCAAAAGGTAACACCAAGAATATATCCAATATAGCTTAATATTTGGTATTCTTGGGTCTAGATCCAACCTCAAATAATCAAGCAAAATTGGTTAGCATTTTTCAAAACCTAATCTAAGCATTATCAGTGAAAGCTATCAAACTAACAATAGATCGTGAAGCTAAGACACCAATGTCCCAAGAACCAGAAGAGATGAAGGAGATGCAAGATAAAAGAGGTTAGAAGACCGTAAAAAAAAAAAGAAAGCTACAACAACAATCTTGCCAAGAAAGACAAGGAGCCAGAAAATTAAAAACTAAGAGAATTATAGGTCTGATAGACCAATTTGGTCTCAGTGGACGTTAACCACCACCACCACCACCAGCATCATCATCATTATCATCATCATCATCATCATCATCATCAATTTTAAAAATATTTAACTAAAATTAATTTTAATATTTGATAGGTTAAAAAATTGTGTATTAATATATGCAATTTTAAAGTTAGAAAGTGTTATTATTTTATAAGTCTATTTATTCTGGATTGGGATTTCTAAAATTTTAAATTCAATGTTAATGATTATTAAGTGTATGGTAATGATTGGATTAGGATTTCTAAACTTTAAATGCTAGTGATTTTTTTGTAAGGTTGGTAGGATTGTCCAATTTCCGAGTTTTACACGTCTGTTATTCACCCCACTAAGGAGGGAGGGTAGCACAAGATTCGAACCCAAGATCTCTGGTTAGGTGAAACTTCATTCCACCACCATGGATGTTAATGATTGTTAAGTGTATGGTAAGGATTTAATCTCTACACAATATTCTAGAATATGCTCACATTTATTTTCAAAGTAGTTATTATTTTTTTTCCCTTTTAATTAAAGTCATTAGTTAAAAAAATAATGTCATATGAAATGAGATGTGAAAAAATCAATTTATAGATTAAGAATCTCCATGATAAAGTGGGGTAAATCTCCATAGTTAAGAAACTTAGTACATGTTTTTTAAAATGTATATTTATTTAAGTGATAAATTAATCATTTTTATCACTAATAATAATAGAAATTTTTAAAAATAAGGTTATAATTTAGTTGACTATTATGATTTGTTTAATTTTAGCAACTTGAGATATAAGATGAAGTAAGTGATTTGATGTTTATTATGGACTAATGTCTATCGATATTTACAAGACATTTAATTTATATAGCTACGCTAGTGTGTGTATGTGTGTATGTATATAGATAGATATATATTACTAACTCCTTATATATATAATTATGTGATGGGTAACTTATTGGAGTAATCTGTTTCAGGATGAAGATGACATAACAACTGCCACTGTAACACCAAGAATATATCCAATATAACTTAATATTTGGTATTCTTGGATCTAAATCCAACCTCAAATAATCAAGCAAAATTGGTTAGCATTTTCCAAAACCTAATCTAACCATTATCAGTGAAAGCTATCAAACTAACAATAATATCTACTCCTCCCCGCTCTTATTTACAAAATGGCTCGTAAAATGATAATTTGAAATCAAAGATCTTACGTACAATAATAAGATACTTGCTTTATAAATTTGAACAATCCAAAGCCTTTCCTATTTTAAGGCATAACAATACAATGGACCGAAAACACAAGAGGCCTTTGCAAAAGTGAAAACGAGTGGAGTAATAAATTGCTTATGTGAAGGTGCCTTTGACCTCCATGTCATAAGAAGAGGAAACATGCCCTAAGAAGAGTAGAATGGTCGAGAGGAGCAAAACCAAAAAAATAAATTTACAAATGAACGGAAATTTTGTATCTTGTGAAGTAATTACTGAGGTAATTAAATAAAGTTGAATGGTATAGAGAAAAGTATTCCCAATTTTGATTATCATGGATTATATCACACCTGTTTTTATTAATCATTATTTTCTCTCACATTCATATGCCATAAGAAGAGGAGAATGGCCGATAGGAGCAAAACCAAAAAAATAAGTTCTTACCAATGAATGGAAATTTTGTATCTTGTGAAGAAATTACTGAGATAAATAAATAAAGTTGAATGGTATAGAGAAAAATATTCCCAATTTTGATTATCATGGATCATATCACACCTGTTTTTATTAATCATTATTTTCTCTCACATTCATATGACCTATATGATTTGATGTACATATGAGATATTACAATACACGTTATATAGTTTTTTTATACAAAAAAATCAAGTTAAATCGTTCTTAGAACCGGTGAAAAATATGTATGTAATAAAACATTCTAGAACCTACCAACTAAATTTGAGATTCTTAAGAATAAAAATAATCAATTTTTGAAACAATCCAGCGTTCATTATGCTTTCCGCCACTAATTTTTGACTGTGATGTGCAATATTCAATGAAATTTTGTTGCGCAG
The DNA here is from genome assembly GCA_000404065.3 of Pinus taeda. Lineage (NCBI taxonomy): Eukaryota > Viridiplantae > Streptophyta > Pinopsida > Pinales > Pinaceae > Pinus > Pinus taeda. Next base: position 70,073 of record APFE031142123.1, on the reverse strand, counting down.
TCGGGTAGAGTTGGTACATAAATGCATGCATCAACACCTAAACAACATGTGGAGGCCATATGATAGACTTGTTATCATGCGTTTGCGTTTGCGTTCGTCACAATGGATGCAATCCTAATTTTGTTTGACCTGATTGCTGTCCGAACGAAAATCGTTATCGGTTTTGTGTTTATTATGATGCGCTCGTTATTCCGCGGTCATAAAGAGAAAATATTCAAGGGACGTAATCCTAATTTTGTTTGAAACAATGGCAGGTTGAATGAAAATCGCTATCGGTTATGTTTATTAAAAAAATATTCGAGGGAAGTGGTCCTAACTTTGATCGAAATGATATTGTTGTTGAATAAGAATCGTTCTCGGTTACGTCAGTAGATTCGTAAGGATTGTGTTGAATGATGACTGAACTCTAAAGATTGACTTCAACAACTCCAAATTTCCCAAACCCTTGTGCGCAACATATGGATCCAACGCCGCCATCGCAAGGTATATAGACAGATATGTATACATACATCTAAAAAAGCAGTCAGGGTGGCCAAGAAAGGGAGACGAATGTTACAGCGAAAGGCAGATCGGAAAGTGACAATGGGACGGACTCCTTGCTGTGTTAATCACAGTGGACAGAAAAGAGGTCCCTGGACGGCCGAAGAAGACCAGAAGCTCATGAATTATCTTCAACAGAATGGCCGTGCTAAGTGGCGGACCCTTCCAAAACTAGCAGGTTATATTCTCTTGTATTGTAACTTATTATGATTTCTTCGACTTTTCTAAATACTTGGGATTGAGGAGTTTTGTAGGTGGTACAGACGAACTGACTGGAGGTTTTTTGTATGGTTGGAGTACTACAGGATTATCGAGATGTGGAAAAAGCTGCAGGCTGAGATGGACAAACTACCTGCGACCTGACATCAAGCGTGGTCCCTTCTCCATTCATGAGGATATCGTTCTAATTCACCTGCATGCAATTCTTGGAAACAGGTAATACCTTCATGTTCAATTTATGGGGTTTAGAACTTTATTAGTCATTATTTGAGGTTGTTTTTCAATGAAGAGCATAATGAATTTGATATATAGTAATTGTGTTTATGACTTATTAAATAATATTTTTAGTTTGAATGATATATTGAAAAATATTTTTAAAAATCACATTATTAAACTTTTTATAAATATTAACCTAACACACTTTCTTGGATTGATATTGTAGTATTTATTTTTCATTAATATTTTTGTATTTTTATAGTTTCTCATTAACTTTGAGTTTTATTTTTTATATTTTCCAATATAAAACTTTCCACTTTTATTGTATGCTCAATATATTATGTCATTTTTTCTCAATATATATCTTCAAATAAAATGATATTTCCTATGAAAACATTTCATTTATACGGTTTATTGTAAACTATAACTTATATGGTTAAAAATGACTTGCAAGTACAAGACACATTTTATGTAAGTCGTAGCTCTAAATGTCATTCATTTAGAGACTGTGAAAATTGAAGGGTGTCCTTCAGTTTTAATGGTTTCATGTGATAAATACACACTTCACTTTTAATGGTAGCGGGATGGGGTGGATGAGGTTTGCACATTATGTTCCAGCTTTAACTCCCACCGGTTTAGAGGGAAGAGGTGGAAGGTGAAGGTGCTACTCTGCAGAGCCATAGTTAAAGGCTTAGATTTATGCATTGTGGATACAAATCAATATCACTTGTCGACACTACACTGCTATGTTAAAATGCATTTTCACTTTTTGTAACAATGGATCAAGCCAATTTTTGTTTTTGTTTTCGACCAGCCATCCATTTTTAAAGTAGACAATAAATGAGAAAGGAAAGTATTAGGTTTATATGTATGTTTGTGTTGGAAAAAGAGTACTAGATTATAGAATTTTTTTATTGGATTATTAAGTGTCATGAATTTTCTAAATAGAGACTTTTAATTATTAAAATTATTAAAAGAAAAAGTTTGTTGTTGATCGATCTCCAGTGCATTGTACGTCACGGGTCCAAACTCATGCTGTTTTGCACAATATTTATGCGTTGTTTTCCCTGACCAGTCATAATCTGCTTCTCTTCTCACGAAATACTAACGTTCTATACTTAGTTGAATTGTAGATGGTCGGCTATAGCATCACATCTTCATGGAAGAACAGACAACGAAATAAAGAATCACTGGAACAGTAGACTGAAGAAACAACTTCGTGTAATGGGAATCGATCCAGTTACTCACGGCTTACTGCCATTAGCCCATACGGATTCTTTTATGGCATCCTCTTCCACTGTCAGCATTTCCCGAGATGCAGGATGCAATACTGCGTTGGTTGAATCTGAAGTACTACTGCCCAAAGAGTACGTGAATAATATCGCTGATGAATACTCGTGGCTGCAATTATCTCAAAATGGTAAACTTTCGGCCACGATTGACAACACGGTCATGGCTAACGTTTGGGCACGACCATCGTCTGAGAACTCATTGATACTTCCTTCCATTTCAATGGATCAATTACTGCATCCCCAAAAGTCAGGACGGTTGAATGGCTTCCAGAAGGATATGACTCAGGGTTTCGATTCAACGCAGAAGGATCCTATTGAGGGTAATACCTTTTCACAAGAAGCTTTACAATTTTCCAATCTGGAAGGCAAATCAGAAGGCATGGGTAACATGATCCACTCTTCTGGAATACCCAGCATTGCTATAAATGAAACGGATGTTTTCCCTGACAAATTGCCATATGATAAGGAAAACATGTGCAACGGTTCCATGGCTTCGTACAGCGGGGGAATGTCAGAAATTTTAGAAACTGCCATCCAATATCGCCCGGATGACCCTTTCGGTTCACCGATAAGTACTGCAGATATACCAGCAGCAAGAGCTGATCCACCGAATAAGGACGGTGAAATTAACTACTGGTATAACTTGTTAAATTAGTTGAGAAATTAGTTGGTATAAGTTGTTGAATTAGTTGAGTCTAAAGTAAATGATATAAGCACGCCTTCGATATATGAACCTGATGTCATTCTTCTTTCCATGTGTTTACGTTGATCCAATTATTTTATTGTACTCATGATATTCGAACCTGGGATTTTCATTAGTGAAAAGTTATTAACTATATATAAATGGTTTGAAGAGACGTGATTTTTTTTTTTTAACTTTATTTAACAGCTCCATCATAGAATTTAGAGATAAGTTTATCTTCTAATTATTAAAACAAGTATGGTTGTATTTACTACATGATTTTTCATTGATTTTGATGAAAAGTTTAGTCAAATTGAAATTTTGGTGAAATTTTTTAAACCAAAACGCCCGTGCTGAAATCTGCTCAGAGCTTTTAACCTCCACAGTTTTCATGCACTTTGCAGGTACGTTATAAATTTAGAAATGAAATAAAGACGCTATAATATTAGAAATGAAATAAGATGCATATAAAATTAAATATGATAGTACAACAATAATATTAATAAATATAGCTTATAATTACATTATGGTTAGATCATTATTAATAAATAATATTTAATAATTAATTGTAAATGAATGAATTAATATATTAATATTTATTAATTAATCATAATTTATTTATTTAAGAAAAAATAATTAATAATTTATTAAAATATTGATTATTAATAATTAATTAATTTACAACTATTAATAAATAATAATAATGATAAATAATTAATAATTTATTAAATAATTGATTATTAATAATTAATAATTTACAACTTTATAAATAATAATATGATAAACTAATTATTATTATCATTTCATACTTGTTTGTGACCGTTTTATTGTAATCATTTTATAGTTAAACTACTTTGGTTTACACTGAGTACTGAACATTTTAAAAAAGTTTTTATTGTTTTTAAAGCTTTGAAAAAAATAACTATCAAAGTGAATATTTTTTGAAAATAATTTTTTTTTTTTTTTAATTATTGAAATTTGAATTTAATTTTTTATTTTATTTTAGACATTGGTGCTCTATATCGATTTTCATAATGTTTTTTGGATTAATGACATCATAAATTGTTAGTCTACAAACCATACCATTTAATGTGCATCTCGGATTAATTACATCATAAGTTGCCAGTGGACATTTCAAACCATGACAAAGGGGAAAAAATCAATCAATCAGAATGTTTAAATAACAAAGACGTATCTAGTTATAGAGTTAGCCACTAAGAAATAACGATTAAGAATTAGACATTAAAAATTAGTTGAATAAATTCATATATTTATTATCATTTTGTTTTTTTTCCTTTTTATTTAAATTAAAATAATATTGAATCAATAATTAAAATTAAATTAATAATAGAATAAGAAGTGAATATTTTTAATGTAAATCATAATTAAATAAGATTAATTTACATTTATCACATAGTTTTTAAATAAAATTAATAATATTTATTGTATTAAAATATTGGAAAATAATTTTAATAATAAAGTATATAATATTATATATATATATATTATATATATATATATATAATATATATATATATATATATAATATAATATATATATATATTATATATATATTATGAAGAGAGGACAAGGATCCAACTTCTACTTAACTTCAATGCCCTTTCTAAGCTTCCAATGTTGGAAGTGATGAACCTAGCAATGACATAAGAATTCCCTAAATGGAGCCATGTTGGTTGTATAGATGAATGACTAATTTTATGGGGTTTATAAATAGAATTGTGAGAAAAAAAATTATTTAAAATATATATAAATAATAAATAATCTATAGTGCCTCCAAATGTCATAATAAGTACACAATCAAATCTCAATATGTGAAAAAAATGTACACAATCAAATCTCAATATTTATCAAAATTGCATTATATATATATGCTAAGAAGTGTCATAACAATACACACATCAAATCTCAATATTTATGAAAATTTTATTATTTATGGAAATTTCATATATAAGTTTCTCAAACTCATGTTTAACTTTTAGTTAATGTATAACTTTTGAAGATAATTTACAAAGTTTGTTCAAGCTTTTGAAATTTTTTAACAATCACATTCGATTTTATGATATTCTTTTTTGGTGGTTTAATAAATATACATAGTTTTAAAATTTAAATTACTCTATATATAGATTTAATTTTATATATAATATTAATATATATAATCTACTTAATACAATAAAAACAACTAAAATTATTATGTCACTACTCAAAAACAATATTCATAATTTGTAACGTGAAATATTTAACAAAATATCTTTTAAACCTTGTCACTGGGACTCCAATACTATTGCAATGACTACAAAAAAATACAAGAAACACATTTGTGATTTCTATCACTTCATATATCACTATAAATATATTTTTTTAATGCAATCTAGTCTTCCTCTAAGCTCTTATTGCATTTGAGACTCTTCCTACACTAATACACTTTTAGATAGATGAATCAAATTTGATGATTATATTTATCAATCTATCTATTATCATATATTATATATCTATATAATATATATATATATTATATATATATATATATATATATATATATATAATCTATATATATATATATATATTATATATATATATATATATATATATATCTATATATATATACATATAATCGAAATTTATTTTTACCTTCATTAAATTGATTTCTAATTGGAACTGATATTAAAGTATCAAAATTCTAAATGTATTTCTTAAGTAATCTATTAATAAATTAAAGTCCCTCAATACTTGTAAATATTTTTCTATTGTTTTTTTCATAACAATATAAAATGCTTAAAAATTAAGTATTCCTTTACTAGCAACACATTTCAAAATAATATAATGTACTGATAAGAAAAAGCAATGTTCTCTCAATTAATAATCTTTATAGCTATTTCCTATGCTCCTAAATCAACATGTGTTTTCATAATTAATTATGAAAGACAATGTTCCCTCCATTATAAATCTTTATAGCTATTTCCTATGCCTCTAAGTCAACACATGTTTTCATAATTAATTATGTGTTTCTTTAATATTATATAATGTTTTTCCTTCAAAAAAATTTCCTTAACTTTAATGGCTAGCTTTATTTTATGGGCAACTTGTGTAGGAGTCATATAAGGACTTGAATATCAAGTTGTTAAATAATGCAAGGTAAATACATATAAGCAATTGTAGACCCATTAGTTATTTAAGAATATAGACAATAAAAATACTCCAATTGATATCATCTATTGTATAAATTTGTGTTATAAATTATTTTAATGAAAAATAGAAATTTCATTGTTTTAAATAGACACTTACTGAATGTTATATTTCTGGAGTCAATTATAAAGGTATCCCTCCTTAAAAACTCTAACAATTTTACTTGTTTTAATATTTTGAAAAATTGTTTTAATATTATAAAGTAGAAACCTAAATTCAAAAGTTGAAGAAGGTGTAAACTATTATAATTTCGCTTACAAAATGGATCTTTATAAATCATAGTTTTTAATAATAAAGAAAATTTAAGATCTTTATACATGGGCATGAGGGGAAATTTTACAATTTTTCTATCAATTACTTTTTGCATAAGAGGCAGGTACTAAGCAGCAACATTGCATGCTAGACTTTATTAATATTGTTTTATTAATATAAATATTGTTTATATTATTAAATATTGTTTACATAAATATAGATAATAATAAATATTATTTATTAATATTGCTTATATAGGTATAAACATTAATAAATATTATTTATTGTGTATATATACAAAATAAATAATATTGTCCTTTAATATTATGTATATTAATATGTCAATATTGTGTATATATAAATATTATTTTCATACTGAGACAATATTTATCACAATGTGAGACTTGACAATGGTTGATTTTCATATTGAGACAATCTTTATAACAATGTGACATAGGACCATGGTTGTGCATGGTTGAACATGATTATAAACCCAAGGGATTTATATTAAACCCTAGGATTAATATTATAAAGCTATGAATAATATTATACCCTAGTAATATGAGCCCTTATCTCGATAAACCCATGGGATTGATATTATAAACCCAATAGATTAATATTATTAACCCAAGGTATATACACCATAAGATAAATATTATAGACCATAAAATAAACATGATTGACCATGGCTCACCATGGTTGATTGTCATATTGACAAAATATTTGTCACAATGTGATGTTGGACTAGGGTTGACCATGATTGATTTTCATATTGAGACAACATTTCTCACAATGCAACGCTGGACAATTGTTGACCATAATTGACCATGGTTGATTTTCATATTAAGACAATCTTTGTCACAATGCGACGCTATGCCATGGTTCACCATGGATGACCATCATTGTCACAGTGTGACATTGGTCCAAGAGACAATATTTGTGACAATGTGATGTTGGACCATGGTTGATTTTCATATTGAGATCATCTTTGCCACGATATGACACTGGACCATGGTTGAAGATGATTAATTTTTATATTGTGAAAATCCGATGATAAACCCTAAGATAAATATTATAAACCAAGAGGTATAAACCCTGTGATAAATATTATAAATTCTAAAATAGGATTGATATTATAAACCCAAGGGATTAATTCTAAAACCAAAGGTATTATAAACCCAATTTATTATAAACCTAAGGGAATAATAAACCCAATGGATAATACTAAAAACCTAAGGGATTATAAGCCCAAGGGAATAATATTAAACCGAAGGGATAAATATTATAATCGCAAGGTATGTAAATCGCAAGATACATATTATAAAACCTAAAATAAACATAGTTGACCATAGTTGATGATGGTTGATATTCATATTGACAAATATCTGTCACAATGTGACATTGGAATATGGTTGAACATGATTGATTTTGATATTGAGACAAGCTTTCTAACAATGTGACGTTAGACAGTGGTTGATGATGATTGACGATGGTTGATTTTCGTATTGAAACAATCTTTGTCAAAATGCGATGTTGAACCATGGTTGACCATGGTTGATTTTTATATTGACAATTTTTTTCAAAATATGACATTGGACCATGGTTGACGATGGTTGACCATTACAAATTTTCATATTGAGAAAAATATTATGATAAACGCTAAGATACATATTATATGGACCATGCTTAAGCATGTTTTACCATGGTTGATCTAAGTATTAAGAAAATCTTTAACACAATGTGACATTGGAACATGTTTGACCATGTTTGATTTAGATATTGTGAAAATGATTTTTTCAATATGAAAATCAACTAATGTCACAATCAAACAAAGATTGTCTAATTGACCATCATTATAAACCCAATGCATTTATATTAAACCCAAAGATTAATATTATAAACCTTATGAATAATATTATACCCTAATAATATTAATCCTCAGATTAATAAAACCAAGAGAATAATAAACCCAAGGATTAATACTAAAAACTGAAGGGATTATAAATCCAAGGTAATAATATTAAACCAAAGGGATAAAATTATACATCCAATGTATAAAAACTCTAATATAGATACTATAGACACTAAAATAAACATGGTTGACCATGGTTTACCATCGTTGTTTTCATACTGAGACAATCTTTGTCAAGATGTGATGTTGGACCATGGTTGACCATAGTTCATTTTCATATTGAGAAAATCTTTGGCAAAATGTGACATTCGACAATCATTGATAATGGTTGACCATGATTGTAAATGCAATGGCTTTATATTAAACCAGATGATTAATATTATAAACCTAATCAATAATATTATACCCTAGGAATATGAGCCCTTAGATTAAGGAATCCAAGGGATTAATGTTTTAAAGCAAACGGAATAATACACCCAACAAATTTATTCTAAAACCACATGGTATTTAAAACCCAAGGGAATGATATTAAACCTAAGGGATTAATATTATAAACACAAGGTATATAAAACCTAAGATAAATATTATAAACCCTAAAATAAACATGGTTGACCGTGGTTTACCATTGTTCTTTTTCATACTGAGACAATCTTTCCCACAAAACAATGTTGGACCATGGTTGATCATGGTTGAGCATGATTGATTTTCATATCGAGACAATCTTTGTCACATTGCGATGTTGGACCATTACTGATTTTCATATTGACAAAATCTTTGTCACAATGTGACATTAGACCATGGTTGACTATGGTTGACCATGATTATAAACCTAAGGGATTTATATTATAAACCCTATGAATACGGTTACACCCTAGAAAAATGAGCGCTTAAATTAATAAAACCAAAGGATTAATATTGTAAAGCTAAGGGAATAACAAACCGAAATGATTGATGCTAAAAACCCAAGGGATTATAAAACCAAGGGAGTAATATTAAACAAAAGGGATAAACCCAAGGGTTTATTATTATAAACCTTGGGTATATAAGCCTTAATATAAATAATATAAACCCTAAAATAAACATGGTTGACCAAGTTTTACCATGGTTGATTTTCATATTAAGGCAATCTTCATCAGAATGTGGCATTTGACCATGGTTTATTTTCATATTGAGACAAAAAAATTCACAATGTGACATAGGACCATGGTTTCACATGATTGTAAACCCAAGGGATTTATATTAAACCCTAGGATTAATATTATAAACCTTATGAATAATATTATGCCCCAGGAATATGAACCCTTAGTTTGATCAACCAAAGAGATTGATATTATGAACCCAAGGGATTAATATTAAAACTCCAAGGTATTATAAACCCAAGGGAATAATAAACCCAATGGACTAATACTAAAAATCCAAGTCATCAGAAACCAAAGTGAATAATATTAAACCAAATGGATAAATATTATAAGCCATAAGATAAATATTATAAACACTAAAATAAACATGGTTGACCAGCGTTAATTTTCATATTGACAAAATTTTTGTCACAATGCGACTTTCGACTATGGTTGACCATGATTGATTTTCATATTGATACAACCTTTCTCACAATGTGACGTTGGACAATGGCTCACCATGATTGACCATGGTTTATTTTGATATTGAGACAATGTTTGTCACAATGCGACATCAGACAATGGTTCACAATGGATAACCATTGTAATACCCCTATGTTCTTATTTTATTGTCTTGCTATAGTTATACTGAAGTAATTTTAGGTTTGATGGTTGAAAATCCATGTAGGGTGAAAATGAATGTGAACAGTAAAGTTACTATGATGTAATAAATATTTTTTATTAATAAAGGAAAAAAATAAATACTTGGGAAAGAAACATTAGAGTAAAGAGATTATTGCCAAAATTTGGAAACGATCATGTATGGATGAAATTCAAATAAATGTTTCCTAAAAATGACTCCTAAAAATTCATAGGAGGTAATCGATAAAATTTAATGAGATTGGAGAAAAAGATCTATTAAATCACTTAGCAATAGAAAGACGCTAAGTATGGGTGGTATAAAGCATCATGGGAGACAAAGGAATGCTTTAAAGGAAAAGGAAAACCACCTTTTTTGAAAAAGAAAAGAAGGAAAGCCTAGGCAAGTGGGTTGAAAGACCCAAAAAGTGAGGCGTTGCTAAGAAAAATATGTTAGGGAATAAAAGGTATAAAATACATCATCTTGGAATCAAAGGAGGTTGTTGAATCCCTTGGAAAGTGTATGTCAGTGCGGGGGGAACTGGTGGACCAGTTCATGGTTGGGAAGATAATGTTTTCCAAGTATAGTACCAACATTAAACACAGTTAAGACTTTTATGTACATTTAATTTCGGAATGTCTTTATTTACTGTGAAGGTACATGATGAATTGATTACATATTTGTCTACACATATATAATAGTAGAGGAAATGCATGCATACTAAATATGAATGCACTTGTTATTGATTAAGTAAATTATGTTTTGTAAATATTTGTTAACTATTGAATTATGGATTATGTATGTGGTTGGAAATGCTATAACTATGGATTATGCATGTCTAGCAAGAAGAATATGTTAAAAAAAAATGATTACTATAATATTTCCGTGTTAGTTATCTGAGCATGTTAGTTATTAAAAGAAATATTAATAGGCAAAAATGGTTGCGGAGTAATTAAATTGTTACAAGAGATAAAATATGGACCTTACGTCCCTTAGCTTTTTATTCATGTAATATATAATAGAATAATACCGTGATGATGATTATATATTGGTTTGAAACTTCAATTACTATGAATTCTATTTATTGCAACTCATATGACAAGGGAGATGATAGAAGGTTACAAGTATTTTAGAATGTCTAATCTAATAGTGTTCCAAGGACTTAGAATTTATTAAAGCCTACATGAGTTAAATAATAGAATACCCATGGTCGGGTGGGAACTGTGGAGTACTAAAGAAGGTATGTTTTTGTTCATTATTTGGCATCTTTTCATTAAAACTCACAGCCCCTTTGCATCATGAACTAGGTAGATAATAAGAAATCATAACAAAATCTGTAGGATTTCTATGCAACACGGAAACACTGATAATTGCCATTTCTTATGCAGGAAAATGGAAAAATGAAAGATTGCCCTTCCAAAGAAAAAGACAGGGTCAAGTCAACTATTGTCCCTTTGGCGGGGAACCACATGCAAACAAGGCGATCCAAATTAAAGCATATCAGCCAGGGAAAGGAAATGGAGATATCAACTCGGCGCAAGAAATCAAAGGGATAACTGGGAATTAACAGTTTGGTGAATCCCTCAGGATCCTTGATCCCGAGGGATCGTTGCTTTAACTATTTTTGCATCATCAATATCTCTGCCTTAGTTGTTATAAAAAGGGGCAATAATACTAGCCTGAGGGGGATCGGTTGTCATTTTTCTATGTAACCTTTCTCCAAATTTGAGACTTTGATCATCGACTATCATTGAGAAGTGATCCGTTGTAATTTTGTTTTAATGCATTAATAGAAACCTGGTTGTTATTTCATCTTTGATCCTGGAATAATCTCAAACGATGTGTCCCTGGAGGCTAAGGGCTCGACCCTGGTGGAGCACTTGCTCCTGTACTATTACCTTTCATTTGTGCGTAGTTTCCATTATCAGCTTTGTGCGGTAATCTGATATGTTTTGTTATTTTACATCACGACTCTATTATACATGATTTATGTTCGACTGAGATCTTTCATTCTCTGTGACAGGAATGTGGTACTGTCCACTGTAGCTCTGTAACACATTGTTCTTCCTTTAATCATTAATATAATATTGCTGGTCTTTATGGAATGCTATCATTGTTCAATTACCAGGTAACCATGTTGTAACATTCATAAGTTGGTATTGTTGTATTTATCTGTGGTTTACATGTAATCACGATTGTTGTTCAATTGATATTGTTGTTCCATTATGAATTACAATCATTATTCCTAATAAGATTGATATTGGTGGTATTGAAATCAGATTACTACTTTTCTTAAGGCGTGTTGTGTGTGTTATTTATCTTGGTTTATCGTGCACCTACATTTTGGCTTTGAGTACTGTTCTATATTTCATTGCTAATCAGTTGCCATTCTATTTCTGTGTGCTATCCGATTTACCTTTAGAGTGAAGATTGCTACCTAATTTCTGTAGGATACAATTACTGCACTTATTTCTAAAGATTAAGGTGTTGTTTTTCATAAGAATTAGTTGTTGTTCCATTTCCTAGGTTTTGTTCCATTTCTTGATTATTTGTGTTATGATTGCTTTGGTGTGTAGAACGATCCGAAACTATTGTGGGTGTTGACATTTGTTGTCTAGTCCCCAGATTGATGATCAGTTCCATGATTATCTTTAGTTACATTAGTTTACAGAGGGATGAGTTACTGTTACTGGACCCTTGACTGATAAATTGCTTAGTTTATTGAATGCATGATTTCAACTTTAAAGTTCTTTACTGTAAGTAGATCTCGTTTTAACCATCCATTTACTCTTGTATTCTGAGCACTATACTACTAGCATTACTCTGACAAATGACAGCCTCAAACTGAGACACTCTTTGAAATAACAAAATGTTCTTGGATTGATAAACTAATGTGAGGTAATTAGAGGCGAAAAAGACCCTTTTTATGACTTGACAGGAACTTACCCCCTCCCTTACGAGAATTGTGCATTATGTTTCATAGGAGAATTATGTAGAGTATTATTGTAATACAAAGTGAGGTTATAAAAAACAAAGAAACGAGTGAACTAATAGCTGATGTAGGAGCATGTGACTTAGAGGAAAGAAAATCTTCAAACATATTCGAAAAATCCAAAAACATCTACAGGAAAGGAAGTGGGGTCCTTTAGCCAACAAGTTTTCATGCTTTTCTAGCTTAGGGTAATGATAAAATTAAGAATAAAGATCAAGTTGTAATAAGTTGCTTTATGATAAGTTGTAGTAGCTTTATTGCTTTAAATCACTTATGTAAAAACCATGCTTTTGTAACGGATAATGGTCGAGAAGGCTCTATCTATTAATTATAAATAAAATAGTGGGACGCTTGACAGCCAGAGATCCCGGAGGGATTGTGTTCTTGAAGAATTCTCTCTGTGCATAGTAACTTACAGTCCTCTATTAACGATATATTTGTATATGTATTTGATGGCGTTTCTTTCCTTCTAAGCCTTGTTAATGATAATTCGGCCTTATTTTCCTGTCATATATGTGAATTAAGCTTATTGGTATAGTTTTTCCCTTATATCGACACGACTGTTCTTCTTAAATGCATCGTTAAGTCTCGCAAATAAAACTCTATTTTACACAGAGAAATCGTGAAAATCACTTAGCCGAAACATAGTTCCGGACCTAAAACTTTATTGGATTTGGTTCAACCCATATCAGATCCAAACCGATATCACAATATTGCAAGTGGAGCGTGGAGGGGACCTTTGGAACTACCAAGTGCTGAAACCCCTATAGTTCGGACCCAAAATATTATATAGCAGGTCGGATAAGTTTTCGGGTCCGCAAGGATTGTTGCATCGCACAGTCAGAGCAAAAGGAGCATATTGTTTGGACTTTTAGAATCTCTGATAGCGATTGCAATTGTCGCATCGCACAGTCAGAGCAGAAGGAGCCTATGGTGTGGATTTTCGGAACCGCCGATAATGATTGCCGACACATGGAATATCGCATTGGGGAATTACCCATGTTAAAGTGCCGATAGCGTTATTTTCATAAAATGCATCTTACCTTGGGTTTTAACGCTGATAGTGTATTTAATGCTATTTGCGTTTGTGTAATTCCTTGGAATTACAGTCCCGCCAGAAAATAAGGGCTCGGTGTTGTAAATTGTGGCAATAACCAAGGTAGGCGAGATTGGGAAAAAAACCCATGAGGCTGTCAATATAATAGTAAATGACTGATACGCCAATAATGACTGATACGCCAATAGAAACAGAGAGATAAATTTGGCCAGATATTGAAGAAATTTCATACAAAATTGCGAGGTTGTCCATATCTCCTGCACCCAGGAGACCATTAGTGGTATCAGAGTAGCCATCTAACATTGGATTGAATCTCGGAAGCATGAGAAGGAAAGCTACTATGGCTTTCAGGTTTGGAAGTGGACAAGGACATGGTGGAAGAGGATCGCCTATTGCAAACGATGAAGTAATGGAAGCTGTGAAGTAGATGCAAGCTAGATTGGATGCATCAACAACAAGCAGGAACATAGTTGATGTAGATGTTAGTGAACCTGAGATTGAAGCCACAGAGGAGGAAGTTGTAGTAGTTACTCCTGAGATTAGGTTCTTTCAGTCAGTGTTGAGATCCATAGCTAGGCCAAAGACCGAGGTATCAATATATGAAGGAGGAATGAATCGAGAAGAATTAATAGACTGGATTAATGGCATGGAGAAATTCTTCGATTATGAAGAAACAGAAGACAAGAAGAAAGTCAAGTTTGTTGTCACCAAGTTAAAAGGCCATGCAACGCATTGGTGGGATGGTGTGTAGGTAGAAAGGAAGAGACTTGGCAAGCAACCAATCAAGAATTGGATCAGGATGGTAGCAAAACTAAGAGGTAAGTTTCTACCAAGCAATTATAAGCAAACCTTGTTCAGAAAGATCCAGAATCCTAGACAAAGATCTTTGATCGTGAAATAATACATAGAGGAGTTCTACAAGGTAAGCATAAGAGCTGGAGAAGCCCAGGATACAGATGAGAAGGTGGCTAGATATATGAATGGTCTTAGGATGGACATTCAAGATGAGATAAGTCTACTATCTCCTAAAATAGTAGAGGAAGCTTATCAAATAACACTGAAAGTTGAAGAAAAACTAATGAGGAAGCAGTTTGCCAGAGGGAGAGGTACTTTGCGAGGAAGGGGAAGTCATGGTGGTAGAGGAAGATATAAAACACCTAAATATGGAGCTAGCGGCAACTCAACCCCACATGCACCCAGAGGAGGTGATGCAAGAGGCAGAGGGGCCAGAGGAAGAGGCAGAGAAGTAAGATGTTACAGATGTAGAAAACTGGGACACAAA
The DNA here is from genome assembly GCA_000404065.3 of Pinus taeda. Classification (NCBI taxonomy): domain Eukaryota; kingdom Viridiplantae; phylum Streptophyta; class Pinopsida; order Pinales; family Pinaceae; genus Pinus; species Pinus taeda. The sequence goes on along the minus strand of APFE031142123.1, from coordinate 54,667 downwards.
GCTTTTGAGTGCCCAGAGAATGCATAAACAAATCAGAGAAATGTCATTGTTGCTCATGTTAAGGGAGAAGCACCATTGGCGACAGTGACTGAAGAAGAAAATATACCATAGAGAGGGGAACCTTTGGTAGTTAATAAAGTTTTGCTCAAGCCAGCAAAGGAGATAGTTGAACCATCAAAAATAAATACTTTATTCAGGACAGTGTGTAAAGTCCAAGGGAAATGCTGCCATATGATAATTGATAGTGGCAGCTCTTATAATTTGGTCTCTACATAAGTGGTGGAGAAATTGAAGCTGAAAATAATGAAACATACAACACCATACAAGGTGTCATGGTTGCAAAAGGGACATCAAATGTTGGTAAATGAACAATGTAAAGTGGAACTTCAGGTGGGGAAGTATAAAGATAAAATTGTATGTGATGTGATGCCAATGGATGTGTGTCACATATTGCTTGGAATACCTTGGAAATATGACAAAGGAGCCATGCATGATGGAAAAAGAAAGACCTACAAGTTTGGAAAGGATGGTGTCAATCATATGTTTCTACCTCTGCAAGAAGAAGATATACCAAGAAAGAAGATTGATCGAAAATTTTGTTACTTGAAGGAAATGAATACTTGAAGCAGATTGAAGAAAATGAGGTAAATTTTGTTGTAATTTGCAAGCCCAAGGTAATAATGAATTATATTAAGGTTTCTAATTGACCCGTTGAAATTCAAGAAATGTTGGAGAAATATTGTGATATTATTGTTGATGATTTACCTAATGAATTACCACCAATTAGAAGAATCAGCCATCATAAAGATTTGATTCCTGGAACAAGTCTACCTAATAAAGAAGCTTATAGAATAACTCCTATAGAAAATGAAGAAGTTAGGAAGTAGGTGCAAGAATTGCTTGAGAAAGCACTGATTAGGGAAAACTTGAGTCCTTGTGCAGTGCCAACAGTGCTGAGTCCAAAGAAAGATGGAGGCTGTAGAATGTGTATAGAATCAAGAGCCATCAATAAAATCACAATCAGGTACAGATTTCCCTAGCCTAGAATTGAAGATTTAATGGATTTCTTGAGTGGAGCAAAGTATTTTTCAAAACTAGATCTTAAAAGTGGGTATCATCATAAAAGAATAAGAGAATGCGATGAGTGGAAAACCACTTTTAAGACAAATGAGGGACTGTATGAGTGGAGAGTAATTCCTTTTGGGTTTTCAAATGCACCAAGTACATTTATGAGACTAATGAATGAAGTTATTAAAGATTTCATTGGTAAGTTTGTAATAGTATATATCGACGATATATTAGTTTACAGCAGGTCTAAAGAGCAGCACATGATACATCTGAATTATGTCTTACAAAGGCTACAAAAAGAGAAATTATTGTTGAATTTGAAGAAGTGTTCATTCATGAAGGAAGAGCTAGTATAGTTGGGATTTGTTATTTTTGTTAAACGGCTGAAGATGGATCCAGAGAAGATCAAGGCAATTATGGAGTGGCCTTCACCCAAGAGTGTTTCTGAGGTAAGGATTTTTCATGGTCTTGCAAGATTTTATAGAAAATTTATCAAGAATTTTAGTAAGATAAATACACCTATTATTAAGACCATAAGGAAGGACAAATAGCTATTTAGATGGACTGTTGAAGTAGAGAAAATTTTTCAGCTGTTAAAGAAGAAAATCACTGAAAATTCTATTTTGGTTCTGCCTAATTTTAACAAGCCTTTTCAAGTAAAGTGTGATGCTAGGGGAGAAGCAATTGGAGGTGCTCTAAGCCAAGAAGATATACCAATAGCTTATTTTAGTGAAAATCTAAATGATTCGAAAAAGAAGTATTTCTTATGATAAGAAGTTCAACGCAGTTGTTCAGTCATTGGAGAAATGGAGGCATTATTTAATGTCAAAAGAATTTATCCTTTATTGAGATAACCATGCATTACAGTTGATAATGCAGCAGCCAAACCTCAGCTAGAAACATGCCAAATGGATAGATTACCTTCAAGGTTTCCATTTTGTTTTGAAGCATATAAATGGGTAGTCAAACAAATTTGCAGATGCCTTAAGTAGGAGGAATGTATTATTTCAAGAGAGTCAAATCCAAGTGTTGGGTTTTGATTTTCTTAAAGAATTGTATGAGACCAATTTAGATTTTAAGGAGGCATTTGAGGCTTGTAAAAATCCTGTTTTAATGGATAGAAGTAGATGGTTGGATTACTTCTTACAAGATGGACTATTATTTAAGAAAAATTAGTTGTGCATACCAAACTGTTCTATGAGGGAGAATTTAATCAAAGAAAAACATAGTGGAGTACTTGCAGGACATTTTGGCATAGAGAAGACTTTTGAACTGTTGAACAGATTTTATTTCTGTCCCAAAATGAAATCTAAAGAGGAGAAGTATGTGAGAACTTACAAAATCTGTCAATATGCAAAGGGAAGAAGCCAAAGCATAGGCTTGTATATTCCATTACCAATTCCGGATAGGCCTTGGGATATGGTAAGTATGGATTTTGTGTTGGGCTTACCAAAGACTCAAAGAGGTATTCATTCAATTTTTGTTGTAGTGGACAGATTTTCAAAAATGGCACACTTTATTCCATGTTATAAAATTAATGATGCTTCTCACATTGCTAATTTTTTTTTAAGGAGATCGTAAGATTGTATGGGTTGCCAAAAAATATTGTCTCAGACAGAGATTCCAAATTTGTTGGACATTTCTGGAGGACACTGTGGAAGAAGCTGGGGAACTAAATTAAGTTTCAGTTCTAGTTATCATCCACAAACTAATGGATAGACTGAAGTGGTGAACAAGAGTTTAGGCAACCTTTTAAGGATCCTTACTGTAGAACATCCAAAGTAATGGGATCAAGTATTAGCACAAGCTGAATATGCATATAATGACTCACCTAACAGGAGCACAGGATAGAGGTCATCCGATATTTTTTATGGAATGCATCCAAGAGGAGTAGCTAAGTTAAGAAATTTGGGAAAATAAGAGATGAGGAGTGTAGAGGGTGAAGACTTTGGTTCAGAAATGCGGGCAATACATGAACAAGTGAAGCAGTAGCTGCACGATAGCAACATCAAGTACAAAACCAATGTAGATATGATGAGAAGAGAGGTGAAATTTGAAGTTGAGGATTTGGTTTTAGCACATCTTAGAAAGGAGAGGTTTCCAAAGAGGGAGTATAATAAATTGAAGTTCAAGAAAATTGGACTGTGCAAAGTACTGAGGAAATTCTCTGCAAATGCCTACGAAATTGAGTTGCCCCCTGATGTCAGAATATCACCAATTTTTAATGTTACAGACCTATACAAGTATGAAGATGAAACTGCAAATGGTACAGTACAAGATCAAGAGATCCAAGAGATTGACTGGATAAAACAATCACCCACGGCAAAGGAGTTGCACCCAAAAAGAATTCTAGACAAGGCGGTGCTTAAGAAGACAAGGGGATGAGAGTACTTCTAGTATTTGGTAAAATGGAAGGGACAGCCAACCGCTGAAGCTACTTGGGTTATAGAAGACATGCTATAGAAACTAGGTAGTTCTATAGATGAATGCATGGACATGAGCCCATGAAGAATTTTGTCCTTAGGAGTCTGATGCAGGAGCATGTGACTTAGAGGAAAAAAAAATCTTCAAACATATTCCAAAAATCCAAAAAAATCTACAGGCAAGGGAGTGGGGTCCTTTAGCCAGCATGATTTCATGCTTTTCTAGCTTAGGGAAATGATAAAATTAAGAATAAATATCAAGGTGTAATAAGTCACTTTATGATAATCTGTAGTAGCTTTATTGCTTTAAATAACTTATGTAAAAGCCAAGCTTTTGTAAAGGATAATGGTCGAGAAGGCTTTATCTATTAATTATAAATATAATAGTGGGACGCTCGACAGCTAGAGATCCTAGAGGCATTGTGTTCTTGAAGAATTCTCTTTGTGCATAGGAACTTATAGTCCTCTATTAACGATATATTTGTATATGTATTTGATGGTGTTTCTTTCCTTCTAAGCCTTGTTAATGATAATTCAGCCTTATTTTTTGGTCATATATGTGAATTAAGCTTATTGGTATAGTTTTTCCCTTATATCGACGTGGTTGCTCTCCTTAAATGCATTGTTAAGTCTTGCAGATAAAACTCTGTTTTACATAGAGAAATCGTGAAAATCACTTAGCCAGAACATAGTTTTGGACCTGAAACTTTATTGGATTTGGTTCATACCCATATCGGATCTGAACCAATATCGCAATATCGCAAGTGGAGCATGGAGGGGACCTTCGAAACTGCCCAGTGCTAAAACCCCGATAGTCTGGACCCAAAGTATTATATAGCGGATTGGATAAGTTTTCAAGTCCGCAAGGATTGTTGCATTGCACAATCAGAGCAAAAGGAGCATATTCTGTGGACTTTCGGAACCGCTGATAGCGATTGCAATTGTTGCATCGCACAGTCGAAGCGGAAGGAGCCTATGGTGTGGAATTTTGGAACCCCCAATAGTGATTGCTGACAGCCACATGGCATATCGCATTGGGGAATTACCCATGTTAAAGTGTCAATAGTGTATTAAAGCACCGATTGTGTTATTTGCATAAAATGCATCTTACCTTGGGTTTTAATGTTGATAGTGTATTTAATGCTATTTGCATTATTCCCATTTGAAAAGAGTGCCAATAGTATATTTGTGTAATTCCTTAGAATTACAGTCCCAATAGAGAATAAGGTCGCAGTGTTATAAATTGCGGCAATAACCAAGGTAGGGGCGATTGGGAAAAAAACCATGAGGCTGTCAGTCTAACAGTAAATATCTGATACGCCAATAGAAGCGAAGGGAGAAATTTGGCCAGATATTGAAGAAATTTCAGACAGATTTGCAGGTTGTCCATATCGCCTGCACCCATGCCACCAATAACCGATTATATAATTATATATAGAACCAAAAAAATTAAAGGGATTTGATTAGATATGGGAGGCTAAGGAATCAAGTTATGTTTTATAGTTATATACATATATTGACAAAATTATACTTCATTAAGTAGAGAAACTCATGGAAAGTGAACCCTAGGTGAATATTATAACTCATTATTGTAACCGAAGGAATCAAAATAATTCTCAAGCATCAAGTCATTGGTAGTATTCAAGCCCAGAAAAATAAAACTAATGGAAGAAGCATCTATTCCCATATGGGTAAACCAACATAGTGCCAACAACGGAACCAGGGACAGTAGTAAATTTTAGTTTAGAAGATATAATAATAAAAGAAAAAAAAAAACTAAGAATTAATGTTAAGGTAATTTTAGAGTTAGATAAGATTATAACATAGAAGTGAACATTAGAGTAGTAAGCATGAATGCTACATTTTAGAACACCATAACACACCTTTATATGTAAACCAAAATAATAACCCAACAAGGAGACCAAATTTTAACTACTATTTCTAAATATTCAGTGTATAAAAAAATAAATACCATGATATTAGGAACACAACTATGTTGAACAAGACCTTTATAACCATCATTTCATGCATTACTGGACTGATAGATAAATGGACAGAAATAATTACTTGTAAATCAGGCGGACCCGAGGTTAGCCTCAAAAATTCTAATGGAAATTCATACATCACAAGTATCATTTAAATAACAAAATATGAGGTACAATTCATCAACAGAGACAAAAAATTAAATATGTCTAGATGAAAAATTCCTAATAATAAGAAGCAACATCTTCTATGGTAGTCTCACATAGCAAGCAACCAAGAAATACATCTCACAAGGAAATGCCACTTTTAACCAACCTAGAACATAATAGTTGGGAGTCAAAGTGGTCATATTACTTCACGATGAGATATTTACATAGGCCTCACGAATGTTATTATACCTGCTAGGAAAAAACATGAAGGGGAACTATTAGAATTGAGTAATATCCACCTAGAAGAAAAAAACCAATAAACACAAAGAGAAGAGTTGTAAAACATACAGGGATAGGGAGCGAGGAGTCACCTGTACAAGAGTCATGAATGCCTTTTGCCTGCACAAAATACATATTACCTTAGTACCTAGAAGGTAAAGCCTTTGGTAAAAAACAATTAAGAGGTGCAAATATAATTTGAGAGAGTGGGTTTGATAACACTATAAACCAGAAAGGAAAGGGGTAAAGCTGTGAGAAATTGAGATTTGGGGTTGGAAAAAAAAAAGCTCAGAAATGCCTAGCTTACCTATACCAAAAGGTAGTGAGAGAGGATCCAATGAAACACAAAGTGTTTGGCACACCAAGATGAACTTGCAGTGAAATCTTAATAAAGAAATGTAGGTGGCACAAAAGACCCAATAATATATTAATGAGGGCAACGTATAGTCTGACCAGAAAGAAAAATAATAGGCATAAAAAATAGCTAACCCTAGTGCCGAGTCGATAGGTTTCCTAAAGTCATATTGTTGAAGAAATAATCCTTCAAGGATTAGGGAACCAATCTAGCTTGACTCACTTGGGAAATGACTCTTTCTGCTTTAAAATAAAATAAAAAACCAAAACAATTGTATGAATATGGCCTTCCTTTAAACTAGGTTCGAGCAGAAAAGGAAATCATAGTATAGGATTGTTTGTTACATGTGAAAAATTGTTCGTAGTGGTCTAAAACCTCGGCGTGGAGATACCATTGACATCCAAACCATCCCATTGAAAGGAAAAATTCAGTTGGAAAAACCCATTATTATAGGAATTAGGTTAGTTGAACTAAAAACCAAAGAGATTTGTAAGAATTTACCAACAAATAAAGACATAAAGCTTGATATTACCTTGTAATGGGAAATACTAGTGAGGGAATAACATTGCAAGTGTTTATACATCTCTGAGGGCCTGATAACTATCCACATGTGCCAAGACTATACCTGCTAAAGAGCGACACTCTAAGAGGAAGACCAAATACCAAAAAAGATGACACCACAACAAAGAAGGGTAAAAGTATCAAAACTAGTCTTAGTGTTGTGAAATAGTCTTCCAACCATTGGATCACTCAACCACATCTACACCCTTCAACTAGGGAATGCATGAGCATCACATGGCTTTCATGTGAATCAAGAGTATGTGGAAACGAATGATTTTATACGCGCTAACCCAAAACAATGGATTAATGCCTTCTTTTAGCTCCTCCTGAAATTTATCTAGAAACTAAATAAATGGGTAAAGCCACAAAGTTATAAAAGTTATAAAATTTATATGACCAAACCCACCAATGCTACCATCATAGTATCACTATCAAATTCCATAGTCATGGGAAAATACTAAGCCTATGTAACATCATTAGAAAGTGTAACATATATAGAGACATATGAAGACCAAATGTTTCCTAGATCATGTGAATTACAATGATAATAAACCTGGTTGAGAAGCAATTCAATATGAAAACCTTGGGAACAAACAATAGTGAAAGTTTTGATAAAGTTTGGAAATAAAAACTGGAAAAGGGTTATATGAGTATGGACATGGCAAATACTTTCTTAAGCATAATGGAAATAAAATAAATGTTAATGTACAATAGGTGGTTTGAGAATGTGATATAAGGTATCAGAGCACAGGTTTTCAAACGAGGCCTATGGTGAGTCACCACACTTAGAAAATAGATATGAAGTAGATTTGTAATCTAAATAAAATAGTTACACTAACACTAAACTGTGTTGAATTGTAAGGTACATCAACAAGAGGAAGAAATTGAAGATAACACCAACCCACCCATGATGCAGGGTGAGGGAATTTATGTGGAATTGCGAGGAGAAGCTACACCACTGATCACAAAATTTATGGAAATTGTGAAAAGTTTACAACAATAACTGGTTTATTTAAGAACCAATAATGAGCGACTATTGTAGGCAAGTGTAGGTCAAGAAAAAATTATCAGATACTTAACGAAAAAGACCAGTCACAAAATGATAGACAATGGAGAGGATGGAGGAAATACAAAACCAATAAAAAATAAGGAATGTTGAGGTTGAAATAGAAAAGTCTAAAAGTTGGGATGATTTAGAAAAAAACTTATCCAAGGATGCAGAAAGGGAAGAAAAAAGATTTATCTGCAAGGGGAGTTTAAGAAAATAAAACCCCATATATTTGATGGTTAAAATGAGGAGGATGTTGAATAATGGCTCCCCAACATGACCAAGTACTTTGAATTATATGAGTATGAGATTAATTTAAAGACAAGATTGGCAATTTACTAGTTACAAGCGAAGGCAATTTTCCGGTGGGAGGAGATTAAAATTATGCATACTTTGGAAGAAGATATAGTTTCTTGGGATGAATTCCAAAAACAATTTAAGTCCATATACATGAATGAATGATATTGTGATGATCAAAACAAGTAGTTCCATGATTTAGGATTGGGACAGCTAACCATGGATGAGTTTGTGCCTTATGTAGTATATGATTTAGATCTAGTTGCGGTAATAAATGCTCTAAAGATGTGGAGACACTACCTATTGGCAAATAAATTTACCTTTGTAACATATCATAACAAATTGAAATATTTTTTCAGCAAACCATATCTGAATATTAGATGAGCTAGGTGGATGGCTTTCCTTAGTGAATCCAAATTTGATATTAAACACATAAAAGGAAAATAAAATAAAATAGTGGACGCTTTAAGCAGACATGCATATGATTTAATGGAAGTATATGTTAGAACTATTAGTACATATTTTGAGGAGAAGATTAAAAATTCGATACAGGAAGACCATAAAAACCTGGAAATTCAACAAAAATTGTAGCAAATGAAAATTCCAGGTTATGATGAAAACTATGAAAATTTGTTAATCTACATAAATAGTTTGTATATTCCAAATGTAAAGGTGTTGAAACAAATGATACTATATGAATATCATAAGAAAATGTATGCAAGACACCTAGGATATCAAAATATAATAGCTTCCCTAAGGAAGGGGTTTTACTGGCTAGGTATGAAAAAGAGGTTGTGGAATAATTGTCTAAATGCATAGAATGCCTATAGGTGAAGGTGTAGCGCCAATACCCACTAGGGTTGTTAAATCCACTACCCATTCTTGAATGGCAATGGGAACAGATTTCACTAAACGTTATTACAGGATTACCAAAAACCAGGTGACAAAATGACTCCATTATAGTAGTAGTAGACAGCCTAATAAAGGAGGCAGACTTTATACATATACATTCTACCTCTTGAACACTCATATTGAAAATATTTTTCATGAAAGAGATTTCCGACTACATGGAATACCAAAAATGGTAGTGTCTGATATGGATGCTAAATTTACTTCCAAATTTTGGAAAGCTCTATTTGGGGCATGGGAACACAACTAAATTTTAGCACTGCATATCACCCCCAAATGGAAGGATATATGGAGAGAACAAATAATATTTTAGAGGACATGCTAAGAATGTACATCATGGTCGTACCTACCAAATGCGAGGATTTTCTGCATTTACCATAATTTTCCTATATAACAATAGCTACCAAACTTGAATAAAAATGAATCCTTTGGAAGCCTTGTATTGCATCAAATGCCACACACCTCTCATTTGGACTTATCCCGAGGACGTACTAATATTGGTGCTAGATGAATTGCAGGAAATGGAACAAGTGGTGCAGAAAATTACATATAACATAAAAACTACACAGGACAGAAAAAAAAAAATTATGCTGAGAAAAAGAGAACTCACAAGGAATTCAAGGTTGGATACCATGTATATTTGAGAGAGAAACTGAAGAAAAGTACCTTATGAACCATAACTTCTACAAAACTAGCACCAAGATTCTATGAGCCTTTCGATATTTTGGACAAATTTGGGCTTGTAGCATATCAATTGGCATTGTCGAGCCATATTAAGGTACACAATGTTTTCGTGTTTCTTTGTTAAAAAAATATGTCCATGATAATTCTCATATATTTAATTGGAATTGGATACAGGTGGAACCATAAGAAGACTTCCTAGCAGAGCCACTTTGCATATTAGATTAGAAAGATACCTGGCTCTGGAAATGAGCCGTCTCTTGGGTTAATGTGAAATCAAATCACTTTACACCTGAGGAGGCAAGTTGCAAGCGAGAGGAGAAAACACAAGAGGCCTATCTAGCATTGTTTCAAAGTGAATAAATTGGACACCAATGAAGGTGTTGAATAAAAGGAGGGGGGAGATGTAATACACCTCTCTGCTTATGTTATTGTCTTTCTATATTTAGACTAAACTATTTTTAGATTTTATCGTTGAAAAGCTATGTTGAGTGAAAATGAATGTGAAGAGTGAAGTTACTATGTTGTAATAAATACTTTTTAATTAATAAAGGAAAAAATAAGATACTTGGGAAAGAAACACAAGAGTAAAGAGATTCTTGCCTAAATTTGGAAACCATCATTGATGGGTGAAATCCAAATAAATCTTCCCCAAAAAGGACGACTAAAAACCCGAGGAGGCAATAAACAATATTTAATGAGATGAGAGAAAAATACCTATTAAATAACTTATCTAGAGAAATATTCTAAGTATGGCTTGAATAAAGTTTTGTGAGAGAGAAAGGAATACTGTAAAAGAAAAGGAAAAACACCTTTTTTGAAAAAAACAAAGAAAGGCTAGGAAAGTAGGTTGGAAGACAAAAGAAGCGAGATGCTGCAAAGGAAAATCTGCTAGGAAAGAAAATGTATAAAATACATAATCTTGGAATCAAAGGGGGTGGTTGATTCCCTTGGAAAGTGTATTGCATCTCGGGGGAAGTTATGGATCAATTAAAAGTAGGGAGGATTGTGTTTTCCCAAGTACAGTGCCAACATTACACATAGTTAGAACTTCTGTGTACAGTTAAGTTCTGAATGTATTGATTTTTTATAAAGGTACATGCATAATTTAATTACATATATGTCTACGCATATATAATAGCATAGATAAGGAACACATACTAACTATGAATGTGCTTGTTATTCGTTAAGTAAATTGTGTTTTGTAACTCTTTGTTAGTTATTGAATTATGGCTTATTTATGTAGTTGGAAATTTTATGACTATGGATTATGCATATCTATGAGTAAGAATATGGTAAAAAGAAATGATTACTATAACAGTGCAATATTTCTATGTTAATTGTTTAAACATGCTAATTATTAGAAGAAATGTTAATACATAACAATGAGTACGAAGGAATTAAATTTTTGTTGGAAGCTAACATACGGCTCTTGCATCCCTTATCTTTTTATTCCTGTAAAAATATATTTATTAGAATAAGACAATGACGATGTTTATAAATTGGTTCTAAACTTCAATTACTGTGAATTCTCTTTATTACGACTCGTATGACAAGGTAGATGTTAGAAGGTACGTATTTTAGAGTGTCTCGTCTAACAATGTTCACAGGACTTAGAATCTATTGAAGCCTACATGAATTAAATAAGAGAATAGCCACGGTCGAGTGGGAACATACCCTCATCCTTACGAGATTTGTGCATTACGTTTCATAGGAGAATTATGTAGATTGTTATGTTAATACAAAGTGAGGTTAGAAAAAAACAAAAGAAAAGAGTGAACTACTAACCCATTATATCTATATCTATATCTATATATATATATATATATATCCAACAAAATAAAAGGGATTTAATTAGATATGGGAGGCTAAGGATTTGATTTATGTTTTAAAGTTATATACATATATTGAGATAGCTATGCCTCATTAAGGTAGACAAACTCATGGAAAGTGAACCCTAGGGAATATTTCAACCCATTACTCTAACTAAAAGAATCAACTAAAAGAATCAAAATAATTATCGAGCATGAAGTTGTTTGTACTATTTAAGCCTAGAAAAAGGAAAGTACAAGAATATGCATATGTTCCTAGATGGGTAAACCAACATAGCATCAATAAAGGAACTAGAGAGAGTAGTAAATTTTGGTTTACAAGATATTAAAAAAATTACTATCGAGGTAATTGCAGAGTTCGATAAGATTATAACACAAAAGTGAACAAAGGAGTCGTAAGGACAAATGTTGCATTTCAAAACACCATAACACACCTTTATATGTAAACCAAAATAATAAACTAGAAAGGAGAGAAAATTTTAACTACTGTTTCTAAATATTCAAAGTGTATAAAGAAACAAAATGCGAGTTGAAAGCATGAATATGGGTTAGACTTTTGGGCCAAATGTGGCGATGAACTTTCAAGTTTTTCCCTCTTTTATCAAATTGAAGCCCTCAATACTCATATAAGCACTATGAAATTTGATTTAAAGTAAAAAGACAAATTGCGTAGAACTATATTATGGTCCTAATGATATTTCTTTCAAAAATATATAGTGTTGTACAATATGTCAATTTTCCATTAAATGAAATTCTTGTCCTTAAAAATTTTCACACATGTTACGATGTATGCGTGAGTTCACGTAGCATAACTTAATATAAAATGTGTATTTTAGAAAAAAAAATATATGGGCATGATCTACATGAAGGGAGCTAAGTTTTTCATATTAAAAATTTATTTTTTTAAAGCAAAAAATATATTTTTTTAATTATTTTTCGAAGTTTGTGAAGTAATATTTCAATTTCATTTTGTAGACACATGTTCATGTAAGATATTTTCAACTATTTAAATAAATTGAAAAGCCAAAAAGTGCCATTTTAAAGAGGACTTGTAGACGAATATATTGGTATTCTTTTGAATTTTTTGTGTATATTTTATGATATTGTTGGTCGGATAAATCGTTCTTGCGGACAAAACCGATCTCCCTATTATCTAATGATATCTAGCAATAAAGAGCACAAGCAAATCTACTTTTCTCTAAACATGTTTCAATTCATAAATGAAAACTAAGAGGTGTAACAGACCCTACCTCGGTCCAACGCTTGTTTGTGGCACCGATATTCCAACAGCTTCAAGCAGTTCCTTTTCAATAACCTGCATACACAAACAAACGCACATCAAAGCATATTCGCATAGATATTATAAAAAAACATGTTCATTATGAAGATCAAGGAGCTCATAAAATAAACCACTAGAGACAGTTCATTGAGACAAACAAACTTGATTGTATTAACTTTATGAATTAAAGAACCTTACAACCTTTGCCTTGATGTTGCACAAGTTCTTTCTAGGGTCCAGCATGAGTCTCCTCTACTTTGACAAGCCTCACTCACTTCCCAAATGACATGAGAGGTATGTGATATCTCCTATCACAAGCTCAAAAAGGAAGTCTAATTTCTAGTAGCATTTACCCTCTAGAATCTTCAGCTTTCAACCTCCCCTACAACCAGCCTAATGCATGAATTTATAGTGCAAATGGAGGAAGTTGCAGGTCCACCATTGAAGGGATAAGTTCCTCCTTCAATGGGATAAGCACCTCATATTATGGAGTTAGCTCCTTTAGTTATGGAATTGATGAACCAAGGTGGAGCGGACTTCCCAGCGCAATATTCATTCTAGAAGTGTCTAGAAGTGACCCAAGATGAGTTTTTAAGAATGAACTCATGCCTTTTTAACTTTTACAGGGGTTTGCACCCATTACTCAATACACAGAGCGGTCAGTTTCACAGGAAACATGACCATTGGGTGCGGCACCGCAGGCAATGTTAGGAGAAAGTGCGAAACCAAGATTTGAGATATTTTTAAGGTCTTTCTCCCATTTTCAAGGTTTTACATGAAGAGCTGAGGCTTAAGACTTGCAAAGGAGGTATGTATGAGTGTTGGTGGACTCACACAAACTGTAGAAAGTCATGGTGACAATTTTTTGTGTAACATATTGCCCCCTAAAGTGCGAAGTCTATAGTAGATGAGGATGGTTTTTTGATCATCTAAGAAGAGTGAAGGAATTTATCATTTTAAGGATCTTCCTGTGGATACCGTGGTCGGAACTTGTAAAAACATTGAACACAAAATATATATATGTGAAAATATCATCCCTGAGGTAGGCATTCCCATGCTCAGATCAAAACTGACTAAGAACTATCTAAAATTGCTCGGATACTGGAATGATTTTATATTACATCACAAGTAGGAACATATGGACACAGTATGGGCGCAGCCATCTGTTTATGAATAGTCCACTATATAATGATAACAAAATTCCTCACAGCCTGGATGGTGGAAACTAGATCCAGGGTCTTCATTTCTACTTCCCGAACTAGTATGATTGTATCCATGTGAATGAATGTGTCGAAGTCGAACATGGCAGAAACCACTTGATTAGCAGTCAATGATGTAAATTTTTAACAAGTGTGAGAGGAACCACCAGTAATGTCAATGGCCCTCAAAGTACTCTGTACAATCCATGAAATGTGAATGAATGAGTCGATGTTGAACACGCCACAAAATCCTTTGATCGAAGGTCAATGATGCAAATTGTCGTCAAAGGCGAGAAACGTGCCATTGAGGCATGCATATTCCAAGGTACTGACAATTTCTAGATCATCTTTCTAGATAATGAGTTGGAGTCAATAGAAAGTGATCCGTCATAGGCAAGCCCATAACACAAAATCATAGATCAAGTCTGAAGAAATATATTTGGCAAGAACTAACTCAAGGATGGTCAATGATGGATGACAAATATTTCCCAGGTGAATGGTTTATTTGCACAGACCTCTTGAACACATAATGACACTACAGATGGCTTGGTGACAACTGACCTAAAGCTAATACCTGGAAACCGGTTGAAGAATTTCAATGTGGCTTGATTAACTGTTAGGTAAAGGATTTCCCAGCCCAGGTGAATAAAAGTGTCGTGTTCAAGAGTGATGGAATGTTTTTCAAACACAAAGTATGACAAACAAGTTCATTTTTCTCTCTTTTCCCCCACCATTTCTGGCAAGTACCTCGTTAGTTTTGACAAGCTTGAGGAGGATAACATTTTCATGGTTATAAGCTCATCCTTCGGATGAGTCCAACTTAGTTTAGATTCGAACCCTAAGAAGGAGTGGTCAGTTCCTGTTTGTAATTGAATAGGTCCTTTACTGTTGAATTTTAACGAGTCCAGTATAGGAGAACCTCGGTGTTTTTCAATTTCAGGGAGTTAGAAGAAAAACTTAAGAAAACTCCATGGTTGTCCTTTTTCGTAAATTTGTGTCTCCCAAGCCCGAAAAAGTATAAAATAATACTTGAGAGAACCGCTTGATCATTAAGATCAAGGAGTACTTTTCATAATTAGTGCCTTCAATCTGAAAAAGTAAAAAAAATGATCGAAAACACATCGTTTTATTACCAATATCGAACTTGAAACGACAAAAGTCCAGCAATCTTTTCATGTTTATACGGTCGGAAAAGAGTTGTAAAAGGACCTCCTTTTTAATTCCGTTTTAACGAGTCTAAAAAGAAAAACTCGGCAATCTTTTCCTATTTTATGAGTCAGAAAAGAGCTTTAAGAGGACTCCTATGTGTTTTTTGTTGAAAATGACCAACTTCACCTGAATACCCAATATTCTGCACAAAAACTGCAAACATTACTCATATCTATTTAAAAATAACAAAAATGCACCAAAAATGACCTTTTCAAAGTAAAAAATAAATAAATTTAATTTATTTATTCAAAAAATGTTATAAAAAGGGCTTTTACCAGTTCATTTTTACCGTTTGCCTTTGGAGTAAAAAGTAAGAGCTTTTGGTAGAAAACTTCCTGTGGAGATTGCAGAAAATCCGATGGCTGGAATCGAGAACCGTCTTCTCCATGTAATCCACATTGTCCCTGACTTGCATTTCATCCATTTAAATTTTTTTGTTAGGGTTTATAAATTGATTTTTAGAGGAAAATTAGGGCAAAAAATCGCCTGTGGTGGTTGCGTAGGGGCACCATGTGGCCCCTGCGCACCCTGATTTTTCTGTGCACAGAGAAAAGTCAGGGTGCCGCACCTGTCCTTAAGGTGAAGTGTGCACCTACGCACTGTCTCTAAAGGGATGGGTGCGAACCCCACGGAACGCGGATTTTAAACCCTAGATTCGCCAATTTTGCCCCATAGAATTTGAAATGAAATGTTCTAATCCACTTATTTTGCAATGTAGGTACACAAGATGCTTGTTTGGTGGGAAAGAGAGCATGAGGCTGTGGATCAAGCTGCATTACTCCATCCACCTTCATCACAGGCATTGAGAGCATGCAGGCTATTTAAATTTTGGACCATACCTGGCATGAGGGTACAGGTAGGCTTTCTACAATGGCTCGTTAATAGGTGGAGCACGCAGGAGCAGTGCTTCATTATTGGTGGCAACCGGATCAAAATCGAGCCGGATGACATATATTTTTTGACTGGCTTGCCCAAGAGAGGCGAGCAATTATCTCTATTCGGATCTAGGCCAGGTGGCCAATCTGTTGCTAGTCTCCGACTAGAGTTTTGTAATGACCAGATTCTGGACAAACAGAAAGATGTTAAAACCATCTCCCATCCTAAACTAAAGGTGATTGCCTTTACTATTACCAGACTTTGTGGGAGCGCAGCATTGCATCTAGCTACAGGTTCCCAGATGCACATGGCAGTGGACTGCTTTCGAGGCACCATCTTAAACTGGTGCGATGCTGTATTGGCCAATGTGAAGGGCCAATTGACTAGGGTGAAGAATGGACAGCTAAAGAGCTTTGGATATGCTTATTTAGTTGTCATATTTGCCCTAGAGAGGGTAGCTATGGTGGTTACACAACAACTCACTGTTGAGGCTGGACTTCCCCAAGATCCTCGGGTTATGCGATGCGTTGCAGTCATGGCCCACCATCCTGAGGAGGGTACCGAGGTTGTTCGATTCACACCAGAGTATTTATGTTGGTTAGAGAACCAACTCTTTGTTATTCAGGATTTTCCATACACTGGGATGGATTATCGTGGTGATCCTGACATGGCACTTCCACCAGGAGAGCAATGGGATGATAGAGGTAAAATTATTTTCAACATTTTTATTAGATATATATATATATAT